>JAJEOU010001729.1:46159-128024 GCA_021534815.1 Acrocephalus arundinaceus
GTTGGAATTTCTGTACTGGGAAATCAGTCAGTGTAGGGATATGGGAACTGGAGTCTGTACTGGGAAATCAGTCAGTGTAGGGAATTTCTGTACTGGGAAATACAGCAGTATGGGATATGGGAACTGGAGTCTGTACTGGGAAATCATCAGTGTAGGGATACGGGAATTGGAATTTCTGTACTGGGAAATCAGTCAGTGTAGGGATGTGGGAACTGGAGTGTCTGTACTGGGAAACCAGTATGGGATATGGGAACTGGAGTCTGTACTGGGAAATCAATCAGTGTAGGGATACGGGAATTTCTGTACTGGGAAATCAGTCAGTGTAGGAATACGAGAATTGGATTTTCTGTACTGGGAAATAAAGCGATATGGGATATGGGAACTGGGATGTACTGAGAATTCAGTGCAAGGATATGGGAACTGGAGTGTCTGTACTGGGAATTCGGTGTAGGGATATGGGAACTGGAGTGTCTGTACTGGGTAATGAGTATGGGATATGGGAACTGGAGTCTGTACTGGGAAATCAGTCAGTGTAGGGATATGGGAACTGGAGTCTGCTGGGATTCTGGTGTAGGGATATGGGAACTGGAGTGTCTGTACTGGGAGATCGGTATGGGATATGAGAATTGGAATTTCTGTACTGGGAAATCAGTCAGTGTAGGGATGTAGTAACTGGAGTGTCTGTACTGGGAAATCAGTCAGTGTAGGGATGTGGGAATTGGAGTGTCTGTACTGGGAAAATCGGTGTAGGGATGTGGGAACTGGAGTGTCTGTACAGGGAAATTAATCGGTGTAGGGATGTGGGAACTGGAGTCTGTACTGAAGTCAGTTTGGAAGGTCAGGTTCATGGAGTCATGGGATCCTGGAATGGTTTGGGTGGGAAGGACCATTAAACCCATCCAGTCCCCCTGCCATGGGCAGGGACACCTCCCACTGTCCCAGGCTGCTCCAAGCCCCATCCAGCCTGGCCTGGGACATATCCAGGGATTCACGGGCAGACACAGCTCCTCTGGGAATTCCATCCCAGTCCCTCCCCAGCCTCATTCCCTCCCAAAATCCCATCTCACCCAGCCCTCAGGCATTGGAACGCCCATTCTCCTTCTCCTATCACATCATGCCTGCTCCCAAAGCCCTTTCCAGGTTCCAACATCCATGTCCATCGCTGTGTTTGCCCCTCAGGTACGTGGGGAACCTCTCCAGGGACGTGACCGAGGCTCTGATCCTGCAGCTGTTCAGCCAGATCGGACCCTGCAAGAACTGCAAGATGATCATGGATGTAAGAGCCTGAACCCTCTGCTTCCCTGTTCCTCAGAGCTGCTGCCTCCAGGCTGTGCTTGTGGCTCTGGAATCCCTCTGGAAACAGGGCACAGCCACCTCAAATAAATCTGGAGACGCACTCAAATGGTTTGGCATCGTTTCTGCACGTGCCTGGTGGTAAATATAAGGATGGGGTGGACGTGGAGAGGGACAATGAACTCATTAAGTCATGGGAGGATTACAACGAGGTTTTAAAAACTCCTTACCGTAATTTTACCTTTCCAAAGCAGAATTGAGAGCTCTGGGAGCATTGTTAGTCCCCACAGAGTCAGAAAACCTGTCCATGTGGGGCTGCTGAGAGGGACAATGAACTCATTAAATCATGGGAATCACAAATGAGGTTTTAAAAACTCTTTACCATAATTTTTACCTTTCTAAAGTGGAATCAAAAGCTCTGGAAGCATTGTTAGGCCATGTAGAGTCAGAAACTACCTGTCCATGTGGGGCTGCTGAGAGGGGACAATGAACACATTAAATCATGGGATGATTATGAATGAAGTTTTAAAAACTCTTTGCCATAATTTTTTACTGTTTTTAAAGCAGAATTGAGAGCTGTGGGGGTGTTGTTAGTCCCCACAGAGTCAGAAAACCTGTCCACGTGGGGCTGCTGAGAGGGACAGTGAATACATTAAGTCATGGGAGGATTGCAAATGAAGTTTTAAAAACTTTTTTACTATAATTTTACCTTTCTGAAGCAGAAGTAAAAGCTCTGGGGGCATTGTTTAGTCCCTCTAGAATGAGAAAACCTGTTGGGGTGCCAGCAGAGATGTTGGGGTGCCAGCAGAGATGTTGGGTGCCAGCAGTCAGAGATATTGGGGTGCCAGCAGTCAGAGGTGGTGGGTGCCAGCAGGGGTGTTGGGGTGCCAGCAGTCAGAGGTGGCGGGTGCCAGGAGTCAGTGGCTGAGCAGAGCAGCCAGAGTCGGGGTTTGTGTCCCTTATCCTGGGTTTGTGTCCCTCACCCTGGGTCTGTGTCCCTCACCCCGGGTCTGTGTCCCTCACCCCGGGTCTGTGTCCCTCACCCCGGGTCTGTGTCCCTTATCCCGGGTTTGTGTCACTCACCCTGGGTCTGTGTCCCTCACCCCGGGTCTGTGTCCCTTATCCCGGGTTTGTGTCACTCACCCTGGGTCTGTGTCCCTCACCCTGGGTCTGTGTCCCTCACCCCGGGTCTGTGTCCCTCACCCCGGGTCTGTGTCTCTTATCCCGGGTTTGTGTCCCTCACCCTGGGTCTGTGTCCCTTATCCCAGGTTGTGTCCCTCACCCCGGGTTTGTGTCCCTCACCGCGGGTCTGTGTCCCTTATCCCGGGTCTGTGTCCCTCACCCCGGATCTGTGTCCCTCACCCTGGGTCTGTGTCCCTCACCCCGGGTCTGTGTCCCTCACCCCGGGTCTGTGTCCCTCACCCCGGGTCTGTGTCCCTCACCCCGGGTCTGTGTCCCTCACCCCGGATCTGTGTCCCTCACCCCCGGGTCTGTGTCCCTCACCCCGGGTCTGTGTCCCTCACCCCGGGTCTGTGTCCCTCACCCCGGGTCTGTGTCCCTCACCCCGGGCTCGTTTCCTGTCTCAGACAGCTGGCAATGATCCCTACTGCTTCGTGGAGTTCTACGAGCACCGGCACGCGGCCGCGGCCCTGGCTGCCATGAACGGCAGGAAGATAATGGGTAAGGTAAGCTGCCGTGCTCCGGGGTGAGTCTGGGGGAAACCAGGCTGTGCCAGGGGGCTGGGGCACTGCAGGGGCAAATCCTGCTGGGAAAGGAGGGGATGTGCTGCCAGAGTCAGACTCTGCCTTCGGGGTGGAGATCGTAGCGGGACAGGACTCAAGAGGGGTTCAGAGTGTGGGGGAAGAGTTCAGAGTGTTGGGAGAAGTTCAGGGTGTTGGGAGGAGAAGTTTAGGGTGTTGGAAGGAGGAGTTCAGAGTGTTGGGAGGAGAAGTTTAGGGTGTTGAGAGGGAAAGTTCAGGGTGTTGGGAGAACTTCAAGGTGTTGGGAGGAATTCAGGGTGTGGGGAGGGGAAGTTTAGAGTCTTGGAAGGAGGAGTTCAGAGTGTTGGGTGGAGAAGGTCAAGGTGTTGGGAGGAGTTCAGGGTTCAGAGTGTTGGGAGAAGTTCAGGGTGTTGGGAGAAGTTCAGGGTGTTGGGAGGAGTTCAGGGTGTTGGGAGGAGTTCAGGGTTCAGAGTGTTGGGAGAGGTTCAGGGTGTTGGGAGAAGTTCAGGGTGTTGGGAGAAGTTCAGGGTGTTGGGAGGAGTTCAGACTGGGGAGGAGTTGAAAGTATTAGGAGGAGAACTTCAGAATGCTGGGAGAAGTTCGAGGTGTTGGGAGGAGAAGTTCAGGGTATTGGGAGAAGTTCAGGGTGTGGGACGTTTAGAGTGTTGGAAGGAGGAGTTCAGAGTGTTGGGAGAAGTTTGGAGCATTAGGAGAAGTTCAGGGTGTTGGGAGGAGTTCAGACTGTTGGGAGGAGGAGTTCAGAGTGTTGAGAGGAGAAGTTCAGAGTTTGGGGCAGAACTTGGAGCTGAGGATGTGGAACTGGGAGAAGGATCACAGAATTCCAGAGCGGTTTGGGTTGGAAGGCTCCTCTGGAGCTGATCCCGTGCCAAAGTTCATTCAGAGCAGGGTGCACAGGCAGGGGGTTAATGGCTGCTGAGCAGGAGATACCACAGCCTGTTCCAGGCCTCAAAGGAAAGTTTTCTTTCATATTTTCCTTCTTTTCCTCATATTCAGGTGGAACTTGCCATGTTTCAGTCCGTGCCTGTTGCCCCTTACCCTGTCACAGGGCACCACTGATCAGAGTCTGTCCCCATCCTCTTCACCATCACCCCTGAGACATTTGGGAGCCATTCCCTGTGTCCTGTCCCTCCATCCCTTGGCCCCAGTCCCTCTCCAGCTCTCATGGGGCCCCTTTAGGCCCTGCCAGGGTCTCTGAGCTCTCCCTGGATGCTTCTCCTGTCCAGGTGAACCCCCCCAGGGCAGGGGAGCTCTGTTAATTTAAGAACAAACCTTCTTAGAAAAATGCCTTAAACTTGAGTTTCAAGCCCAGCCTTGCACATGGGGTGCCCTGTAGGGTCAGATCTGAGCACTGGAGATGTCTGAGATTTTTGGGATTTGCCAAATCTGATGTGTGATTGCCATTTGCAGGAGGTCAAAGTGAACTGGGCCACCACCCCCAGCAGTCAGAAGAAAGACACCAGCAGTAAGTGTCACCTGTGCCCCAAGCTGCGCAAGTTCTGGAGCAGAAATGCACCACACAGAGCTCTGTGGGAATGGTTCTGATTGGGATCCTGATTATTTATTGTGTTTGTGTTAATTAAACTTCAGGGCAAAGCTTATCTTTGCCATCACACAGCATTTACGAGGTAATTGTGTCTTCCTAAACATCAAATTGTGGATCTGCAGGGTGGTCCCTGAAGCTAAATTGGAATTTTTTTGTTTGTTTTCTATTGAATTTTTATGGCAGGACTTCCCTTCCATTTCCCTGTAGCATCGGGGAGGGATTTGGGGCAAATCTGTGGCTGTTTGGTACCTGGGCAGTTGTGAATTAAAACCCAAAATGCCTCATTCTGTATTTTTGGTGCACATTGAACATCTCCCTCAAGGAGCATCCAGGCTCCTTCCAGAACGGGTTCCATCACTTCCAGCAAGTTCTGTGGAGAAATTCTTGGAATTTAGGAATTTTAGGCTGGTGGGGCTAAACCCCATCAAGTACCTGGGAACTTTTGGTGCTTGCTGTGGCACATCTCATCTGTGTCACACATTGTCAGACTGAGGTGGAAAACTCCTGGGATTCAGGCTTTTTGTGCCTCTTCCTCATCAGGAAAGGGATCCCCTTTCCACCTGAACCTTTAATCCTTATTTACTGTGCCTGCCCCATCCCTGGCAGTGTCCAAGGCCAGCTTGGAGCACCCTGGCAGGGTTGCACTGGATGGGTTTAAATCCCTTCCCACCCAAACCTTTCCAGGATTCCACATCACAGCCTAATGCGGGCACAGGGAGGGAGAGATTTTCCTGGACACTGGGCACATGAGGTGTAAATAGTCTCAGATCTGTGCAGGAAATGCTGGCAGGCCTTACAAGCAGAATTTTAAATTCAAGATACAAATGTGTGTCCTTCAAATCACTGGCTGGTGGCAGTGCTGAGCACAGGGTCTGTCAGGAGCAGCAGGAATTCTGCTCTTCCTGTAGAATTTAATATGTGGTTTTGTGATGTGTAATAAGTATTTTGTGCTTTTTAATAATGTGTTTTGAACAACAGCTGGAGTTTTAATAAAGGGTTTTTTAAGAAGTTTTTTTCCTCCTCAGAGGGCGTCTTCAGCCTCTAAATTCTGCTTTCTCTTTCCCCCACAGACACGTGAGGTGTAAATAATCTCAGATTTGTGCAGTAAATGCTGGCAGGCCTTACAAGCAGAATTTTAAAATTCAAGATACAAACGTGTGTCCTTCAAATCACTGGCTGGTGGCAGTGCCGAGCACAGGGTCTGTCAGGAGCAGCAGGAATTCAGTTCCACAGCAAACTCTGCTCTCCCTGTAGCATCCAATATGGGGTTTTGTGACATTTAATAAGTATTTTTGTGCTTTTTAATAATGTATTTTGAACAACAGCTGGAGTTTAATAAAGGGTTTTTAAGAAGAGTTTTTATTTTTGAACAACAGCTGGAGTTTTAATAAAAGCTTTTTGAAGAAGAGTTTCTCCCTCTGCTCTGCTCAGAGGGCATCTTCAGCTTCTAAATCCTCCTTTTTTTCCCCCCCAAACCACGTGAGGTGTAAATAATCTCAAATCTCTGCAGTAAATGCTGGCAGGCCTTACAAGCAGAATTTTAAAATTCAAGATACAAATGTGTGTCCTTCACATCACTGGCTCATGGCACTGCCTGTCAGGAACATCAGGAATTCTGCTCTCCCTGTAGCATTTAATACGGGGTTTTGTGGTAATTAATACTTATTTTTTATGGTTTTTAGTAATGTATTTTGAGCAACAGCTGGAGTTTTAATAAAGGGTTTTTAAGAAGAGTTTTTTTCCTCTGCTTCTGCTCAGAGGGTGTCTTCAGCCACTAATTTCTCCTTTCTCTTTTCCCCCCCACAGACACATGAGGTGTAAATAATCTCAGATTTGTGCAGTAAATGCTGGCAGGCCTTAAAAACAATCCTTAAAAGAAGAATTTTAAAATTCAAGATACAAACGTGTGTCCTTCAAATCACTGGCTGGTGGCAGTGCCTGTCAGGAACAGCAAACTCTGCTCTCCCTGTAGTATCCAATATGGGGTTTTATGACATTTAATAAGTATTTTTGTGCTTTTTTTTTAATAATGTATTTTTGAACAAAGCTGGAATTTTAATAAAGGGATTTTTAAAAAGTGTTTTTTCCCTCTGCTCTGCTCAGAGGCACCTTCAGCCTCTAAATCCTCCTTTCTCTTTTCCCCCCAAGATCATTTCCACGTCTTTGTCGGAGACCTCAGCCCTGAGATCACAACTGAGGACATCAAAGCAGCCTTTGCTCCCTTTGGCAGAATCTCGTAAGTCCTTTCCCAGGGCAGCTCAGGGTGTCTCTGCTGAGAGCAATGAAATTAATTCTGCTTTGTGTTGATGAGTGAGTGAATGAGTGAGTGACACTGTGACAGCTCACACAGCCAGATCCTTTATCTGGAAAAAAAAAAACCTGGAAAATCCCCATCCTGCCCCTGGGCTGTGCATTGCCCTGCCCAGAGCCCCTTGGCACTGTGGATTTTTGGTGCCAGCCACCCTTATTCAACTCTTTTTTTGTGCACCTAATTCCCATTTCCCTCCAAACAAACCTTTTCTTGGGGGGCTATGGGGCAGCATGCCCTTGTCCTGAGACCCCACACATTTATCCAACCCTTTGGGTCAGGGGGCTGAGCTGGTCCCAGTGAGGTGTCCTTGGAGCAACCCCTCCATTCCACACACCAGAGGTGAGCCATGGATTTTCCATGGACATTGGAGCTGCTTGGTGATGGTGTAAGAACATAGAGCATTTATAAGTTTGGGTTTGTTGTTTGGTTTGGTTTTTGTTGTTTGGGTTTAGTTTTTTTCCCTATCAAGAGTTCCAGTTAGTTCTTGATAGTGAAGCATTTAATTAAAATAAGTTTGGGTTTTGTTTGGTTTTGTTGTTTGGGTTTGATTTTTTCCCCTCAAGAGTTCCAGTTTAGTTCTTGGTAGTGAAACATTTAATTGAGGTCAAGTTTGGGGTTGGGGTTTTTTCTCCCCTCAAGAGTTTTAGTTTAGTTCTGGTAGTGAAGCATTTAATAGAAATAAGTTTGGGTTTTGTTGTTTGGTTTGGGTTTTTTTTTCTCCTCAAGAGTTCCAGTTTAGTTCTTGGTAGTGAAACATTTAATTAAAATAAGCTTGGGTTTGTTGCTTTTGTTGTTTGGTTTGTTTTCCCCTCAAGAGTTCCAGTTTAGTTCTTGGTAATGAAGCATTTAATTGAAATAAGTTTGATTTTTGTTGGTTTTGTTGTTTGGGTTTGATTTTTTCCCCGCTCAAGAGTTCCGGTTTAGTTCTTGGTAATGAAGCATTTAATTGAAGTAAGTTTGGGGTTTGTTGTTTGGGTTTGGTTTTTTTAATCCCCTCAAGAGTTCCAGTTTAGTTCTTGGTAGTGAAGCATTTAATTGAAGTAAGTTTGGGGTTTGTTTGGGGTTTTTCCCCCCTCAGGAGTTCCAGTTTGGTTCCTGGTAGTGAAGCATTTAATTGAAGTGAATTTGGGGTTTGTTGTTTGGGTTTGGTTTTTTCCCCCATCAAAGAGTTCCAGTTTATTCCTCTTCTCATGCCAGCTTGATTTGCTTTTATTAGAAGGTTTAAAAAGTTCTTTAAATGTGATTTTTGCTTCAGGCATCCCCTGAGTGCAGCTGAAGGTCACTGGGGAGTGCAGAGGGAGGGAACCAGGGGTCTGGATGGAAGGGATGGAACTCCAGGGATTTGTTCATCCTCTGGGTGGAAGGGATGAGTTCCAGGGGTCTGGATGGAAAGGATAAGCTACAGGAATTTTGTTCATCCTTTGATGGAAGGGATGGAGCTCAGGAATCTGATGGAAAGATGCTCCAGGGAGTTCATCCATCCTTGATGGAGGAGATGGAGCTCAGGATTTTTCATCCTCTGGATGGAAGGATAAAGCTGCAGAGAATTTTGTTCATCCTCTGATGAAGGATGGGCTCAGGGTCTGAATGGAAGGGATGGAGCTCCAGGGATTTGTCCATCCTTTGGATGGAAAGGATGGGCTCCAGGGGTTCATCCATCTCTGGAGGAGGGATGGGTCCGGGGTCTGGATGGAAGGGATAAAGCTGCAGAGATTTGTCATCCTCTGGATGAAGATGGGCTCCAGGGTTTATCCTCTAGATGGAAGGGATGAAGCTACAGGAGGATTTTGCTCTCAGGTACTTCATCATCCTCTGGCCAGATGTGGCTGCATGGTTCATCCCCTGGCCAGATGTTGCTGCAGGGAAGCAATGAGGGGCTGTAACAGCTGGAGTGATGCAGAAGGGAGGCAGGAGCAGGCAGGGGGTTGGTGTGAGGGTTTCCACCTCCCTGGTGTCACTGAAAATCTTCCAAAAAAGTCCCCCGGAGCCCCCAAATTCCCTCCTGACCCCCGGGCTGGGGCCAGGCCCTTGGTCCCCATCTTCCTGGAGGAGTTTTTCTCCTTCCAAGAGCTGTCCCTGCCCCGGTGCTGGCGGCTCATGCTGGCTCAGACTCACCACCCAACCTGAAACTCAAGTTTTTTTCCCCCCCACAAAAAAGCAGAATTCTCCATTTTGAACTCTCATGCCAAACCCCAAAAGACCCAGATTTTCTCCTTAGTTAAATTTAACCTGAAAAACGAGGGATTGAATGAAGTGACTTCTCCAGCTGTGTTTCATTGGTGACCAGGCTCTGCAAATGTGTTGCTAATGAAATATTTCCTGACTGATTTCTTTTTATTTTATCTTTATTTTATCTTTTTATCTTTACTGGTGCTAAACTTAATTTTTGTTGATGACCTGGAGGCACAGAGAGCAATGGGGGTAATTCTTGGCCTCTGGCTGGTTCAGACATCCTCTCCCTCCCTTTGTGCTCACTCTGCTCATGTTTTCACTCATTCTTGAGTCTTTTTTCCCAATTTTTCAGTTGAGAGTAAATGGAGATGAGTGTTCCCCCTTTCCCTCTCAAGCAAGCCCAGCTCAGCCCCCCAAATTGGCTTTTCTAGTTTGGAACGCTGGACCCAAACCCTGGGAAAGTTTAAAAAAGAGGTAGGGGGATCTAACAGAGTACAGATATTCCTACTGCTTGGAGAGGGATTTTCCTGCTCTGTGAGTGCCAGAATTATTGTTAATCAGGCTTAAAACCTCTGAGCCTTAACGAGCTTTCTGCCCTGTGGATTCTCAGTGCTGTGCCCATGCTCTGCTGGTTTCTCTGTCCCCTCTGATTTCACTTCCATGATTTCCTGACTGGTTTATTTTTGTTTGGTTGTTCTGAAGAATGAACAGAATTCCCTGGCAAACCACAGTCTACAGTTCACAGTGGAGAAATGTTGTGGTTTTATTTACCTTTAATTATTTTATTCCTTTTTCCCCTCTTTTTTTTTTTTTGTTCCCCATAGTTCAAATCACTCCTGTTTGACAATGATGTCTGATGTGTGGTTTTAAGACTTAAAATGTGTTTTCTTCAGTAATTTCTGAATTTTCTCAAAATTTGTCTGCCCACAGCCCAAAAAGGGGATAACAAATTGAGCTGAGAATTGAAGAATTCAGCTAACGGCAACACATGCTTTTTTTTTTTTTTTTTTTTTTTTTTACATTTGAGAGGTAATTTTAAATAAGATTTTTCATTCCATTGCTTGCAGTGTTTCTTCTAATTTCTAATTTCTCATTTTCCAACCCAAAAAAAAAAAAAAAAAAATTATAGCACTTTCCATTTTATTTTTCAGTCTTATTTTTTATTTTCCATTCATTTCTATTTAACATTTGCAGCGAGCAGGTAGAATGCGTTGGCAAATAAATAAGATTTTAAAACTTGCATGGTTCCACTTGCTCCTGCAGTGTTTTCTTCAGTAATTTCTGAAATCTCAATCTCTCAAAATTTGTCTGCCCACAGCCCAAAAAGGGGGTAACAAATTGAGCTGAGAATTTGAAGAATTCAGCTAACAGGCCTTTCAATTTCCTATTTTTCAATATTTTTTTTATTTTCCATTCATTTCTATTTAACATTTGCAGCAAGCAGGTAGAATGTGTTGGCAAATAAATAAGATTTTAAAACTTGCATGGTTCCAGAGAGGCAGCCAAGCTCCTGCAGTGATCTGGAGCTGCTGCTTTGTGCCTTTCCTGGCCAGTTTCTTAGAGAAACTCTTGATTTTCACGTTTTAAGTTGAATTTTGCTCCTCTAGCCAAGCTGTGTGTGGACAAGGAGTTGGTTTTGGTGGAGGGGAGAGGAGACAGGTGGGGCTGAGCTGGTTCCATTTTTGGTTTTAGGATGCACGGGTGGTCAAGGACATGGCCACGGGCAAGTCCAAGGGCTATGGCTTCGTCTCCTTCTTCAATAAATGGGTAAGAGCTCTTGGTTTCCCTCCTCAAAAATGGGTAAAATCCCTTCATTTCCTCCCTTAATAAATGGATAAATCTCATTTCCCTCTTAATAAATGGGTAAAATCCCTTCATTTCCCCCTTAGTAATGGGTGAAATCCCTTCATTTCCCTCTTAATAAATGGGTAAAATCCCTTCATTTCCCCCTTAGTAATGGGTGAAATCCCTTCATTTCCCTCTTAATAAATGGGTAAAATCCCTTCTTCCCTCCTTTAAGATATGGGTAAAATTCCTTCACTTCCTCCCTCAATAAATGGGTAAGGTCCCTTCATTTCTCTCTTAATAAATGGGTAAGAGCTCTAGGTTTCCTTCCTCAAAAATTGGGTAAAATCCCTTCATTTCTTCACTCAATAAATTGGCAAAATCCCTTCATTTCCTTCTTCAGTAGATGGGTAAAATCCCTTCATTTCCTTCTTTAATAAATGGAAAGATCTAGGTTTCTTTCTTTACGAAATGGATTAGATCCGTTCATTTCGCTCTCCAATAAATGGGGAGATCCCTTCATTTCCCTCTCCAATAAATGGATTTTTCCCTCTCCAATAAATGGGGAGATCCGTTCATTTTCTCTCCAGTAAATGGGGAGATCCCTTCATTTTCTCTCCAATAACCAGGTGATCTCTGTCACAGTCTGGATCTTCCCCAGCTGATTTTCACTTTGTTTTCCCTGACTGTAACAGGGGGAGGCTGCTCTCTCTGTTTATAAATCCACAGAAATCACAGAATCCTGGAGTGGTTTGGGTTGGAGGGACCTTAAACCCAGTGCCACCCCTGCCATGGGCAGGGACACCTCCCGCTGTCCCAAGGGTGCTCCAAGCCCTGTCCAACCTGGTCTGGGACACTCTAGGGTCACTCAGGAGGGCAGTGGGGTCACTCCAGTGGCTCTGTCCCACAGGGAGGGGTGCCAGCCTGGGTCACTCTCAGGGTCACTCAGGAGGGCAGCAGGGTCACTCTTGTGTTCCACAGGAAGGTGTGCCAGCAGTGGGGACATTCCCAAGGATCCGGGGTCACTCAGGAGGGCAGCAGGGTCACTCCTGGGGCTCTGTCCCAAAGGAAGGGGTGCCAGCCTGGGTCACTCTCAGGGTCACTCCTGTGGCTTGGTCCCAAAAGAAGGGGTGCCAGCAATGGGGACATTCCCAGGGATCTGGGGTCACTCAGGAGAGCAGCAGGGTCACTCCTGTGGCTGTGTCCCACAGGAATGGGTGCCAGCCAGGGTCACTCTCAGGGTCACTCAGGAGGGCAGTGGGTCACTCCGGTGTCCCAAATGAAGGGATGCCAGCCTGGGACATTCCCAGGGATCAGGGGTCACTCCTTTGGCCCTGTCCTATAGGAAGGGGTGCCAGCTTGGGTCACTCAGGAGGGCAGCAGGGTCACTCCTGTGGCTCTGTCCCACAGGAAGGGGTGCCAGCCTGAGACATTCCCAAGGATCCAGGGTCACTCAGGAGGGCAGCAGTGTCACTCCTGTGTCCCAAAGGAAGGGGTGCCAGCCTGGGTCACTCTCAGGGTCACTCAGGAGGGCAGCAGGGTCACTCTTGTGTTCCACAGGAAGGTGTGCCAGCAGTGGGGACATTCCCAGGGATCCAGGGTCACTCCTGTGGCTGTGTCCCACAGGGAGGGGTGCCAGCAGTGGGGACATTCCCAAGGATCAGGGGTCACTCCCATACCTCTGTCCCACAGGAAGAGGTGCCTGCAGTGGGGACATTCCCAAGGATCCAGGGTCACTCCCAGGCTCTGTCCCAGAGGAAGGGGTGCCAGCAGTGGGGACATTCCCAAGGATCCAGGGTGACTCCCATGGCTCTGTCCCACAGGGAGGGGTGCCTGCAGGGGGCTCAGTGGGGTTTTTCTCTCCCTGTCTCCTCCAGGACGCCGAGAACGCCATCCAGCAGATGGGGGACAGTGGCTCGGGGGGCGACAGATCCGGACCAACTGGGCCACCAGGAAACCTCCGGCCCCCAAGAGCACCTATGAGAGTAGGTGCCCACCCTGTGCCCTGCCTGTTCCTGGGGTGGGGGATCCCACAGGTTTTGGGGTGGGAAGGACCTCAGAGCCCATCCCACCTCGCCCCTGCCTTGGCTGGGGCACCTTCCCCGATCCCAGGGTGCTCCAAGCCCCATCCAACCCGGCCTTGGACAGTGCCTGGGGTGGAGCAGCCACAGCTGCTCTGGAATTCTGTCCCAGCCCCTCCCTCATTCCTTCCCAATATGCCACCCCAATCTCTCTTTTCCCAGTTTGAAGCCATTCCCTGTGTCCTGTCCCTCCATCCCTTGTCCCCAGTCACTCTCCAGCTCTCCTGGAGCCCCTTTAGGCACTGGAAGGGGCTCTGAGCTCTCCCTGGACCTTTCTCTTCTCCCTTGGGCACTTCCAGGGGGATCCAGGGGCAGCCACAGCTGCTCTGGGAATTCCAGCCCAGCTCCCCCCCACCCTCCCAGCCAGGAATTCCTTTCCAATATTCATTTAAATCTCCCCTTTCCCAGTGTGAAGCCATTCCCTGTGTCCTGTCCCTCCATCCCTTGTCCCCAGTCACTCTCCAGCTCTCCTGGAGCCCCTTTAGGCCCTGCCAGGGACTCTGAGATGTCCCTGTAAAGATTTGCAGGTTGTTCCCAATATCCCCTTCCACTCAGGATTAAAATTCCCCCAACAATTCCCATTCTACCCCTTGTAAAACTCCCCTCCAATCTCTTCCAGCAAACACCAAACAATTGTCCTACGACGAGGTGGTCACTCAGTCCAGCCCCAGCAATTGCACCGTGTACTGCGGGGGGGTCACCTCAGGCCTCACAGGTACGTGTGGCCCCACCCTGTCCCCAGCTGTCCCTGTGTCACCGCGGGTGCCTGACGCTGCTCTCTGTCCTTCCTGCTCCAGAGCAGCTGATGCGCCAGACCTTCTCCCCCTTTGGGCAGATCATGGAGATCCGAGTGTTCCCGGATAAAGGCTACTCCTTCGTCAGGTGGGAATGCAGGGAGGGGTTTTTGTGAGCTCTGCTTTTCTTCAGGGAGGTCCTGGCTCTAACTGGTGCTCTCCTCACATGGGGCACCATTAAAGTGTGGGGGTTTGTGCTGGTTTGAAAGCAAAACCAGTGAAAGACTCCAAGTCAGAAACACAATTTAATAAGAGGAAAAGAAAAGAAATAAAAGAAGTAAAATAAAATAAAAGTAATAGTACAAAAAAAACCACTGACAGAGTCAGAATACAACCTGACACCCTGTTAGGGTGGTAGTGGCAGTCCAGATGAGATGGTCTTGTCAAAGCAGTGATTCCTGTAGAAAGGTCTGGCAGCTCTTGTCTCCTCTGGGAGTCCAGTGGATAAAAGCTGCCTGTGCTGTCCCAAACCCTGGATTTATCCAGGTGGGAATGCTTGGCTCCTCCCCCTGGGCGGAGCATCTCACAATGGGATGATCCCATTCTATGAGTCATGCAGTGGGTCCTTGATGGCCCATTAAACAGAGATAACTCCCGGAGGAAGTTATCTATGAGTCATGGGCAAGGCATTGTTAGGCTCGTTAACAGAAGATAAGGAAAACACTGCCCCACCCTGGCTCCAACGGCTCATGGGGATAGAATACAAACCTTGGGCACAATTTTACATTGTAACCTAGGACAGGGTTTTATCTTCTTTCCTGTTAGAGCCAGAATTAAATGCTTAAGAGACAGTTCTCATGTTGGGACTCAGATGTTTATTAATTCTTACCTATGTTACAGCCTCACGAGCTGTGAGTTCTAGCTAACAGCTCCATCTCTAACTCTTTCCAAGGTCTTTAAATCACAAACTGTCCAATTAAGAAATGACACCTAAATTATTTTTACTTTTAACCCAATAACCAAACACCCATAGCCCGCAATGCAGATTTTTCTACCCAATTACAAAACACCACCCAGAGCCATGGAGAAGAAGGTGAAAAAGAAGGACTGGCTTATGCCCTAAATCCTTCATCTTGCTTTATATCTATTCCTGTATTCTAAACCCTTCAGCTCTGAGTTTTGCACCCTGTGATATCATACACTTCAATTCAAACTCCACACCCACAACCCCAGCGCTGTCACTCAATTTTGGGAGCCTTTTCCACGGCCTCAGGTCAGTGCAGTGTTTGCTTGGCAGCACAGAGAGCCTGAAATTCTCAGTGCCCAGAGTTCCAACAGGGACATTCCCAGGTTAGAGGGCTTTTCCTTCCTCTGCTCTGAGGAGGGATTATGGCTGGAAGAAGTGGGAAAAATCCCAAAAACCGCTTGGAACAGGGTCCTTTGTCACATGGGAGCTCCATCCGCACAGAGGAGCCATTGAAGCCTCCCAGATTAGAGAGATTAGAAGGTTTCTGCTCTGAGGAGGGATTATAAAAAGTGGGAAAAGTCACAGAAATCACTTCAACAGGGCTCTTTGTCATTGAGGATTTCAGTCAACACAGAGGAGTCACTGAAGCCTCCCAGGTTAGAGGGTTTCTGCTCTGAGGAGGAGTTTATGGCCATAACAAATGGGGAAGATCCCAAAACCACTTGGAACAGGGCCCTTTGTCATCCATAGCACAGAGAATTCACGAAACCCTCCCAGGTTAGAGGGGTTTTCCTTCCTCTGCTCTGAGGAGGGATTATGGCTGGAACAAGTGGGAAAAAAACCCCAAAAACCACTTGGGCCAGGGTCCTTTGTCTATGGGAGCTCCATCAGCACGTGGGAATCACTGAACCATCCCAGATTAGAGAGATCAGAGGTTTTCTGCTCCCTGTGCTCTGAGGAGGGATTATGGCCATAAAAAGTGGGAAAAAATCCCAGAAATCACTTGAACAGGGCCCTTTGTCATTGAGGACTTCAGTCAGCACAGAGGAGTCACTGAACTCTCCCAGGTCAGAGGGTTTCTGCTCTGAGGAGGGATTATGGCCGTAAAAAAGTGGGAAATTCCTCAAAGCACTTGGAACAGGGCTCTTTGTTGTCTGTCAACACAGAGAATTCACTAAACCCTCCCAGATTCAAGGGTTTTTCCTTCTTCTGCTCTGAGGAGGGATTATGGCCATAACAAATGGGAAAAATCCCAGAAATTTTGTTCCACTTGGAACAGGCCGCTTTGTCATATAGGAAAACCCCTTCATTTCCTTCTCCTATACATGGGGAGATCCCTTCACTTCCTTGCAATGAATGGGGACTTCCATCTTTCCCATTTAGTAAAAAAAAATAGTTAAAAGATCAATAAAAATCAAAAAATGTAGTAAAAAATCAATAAATTGACTTAGCTTTCCCATTTAATAAAAAAAATAAATAAAAAGTCAATTTAAAAAAGAAAAAATTTAGAAAAAAATCAATACATTGACCAATCAATAACTATTTTTACATTTAGTAAAAAAATAGTTAAAAATCAATTAATTTTTAAAAATAGTTTAAAAATTAATAAATAGACTAATCTTTCCCATTTAGAAAGAAAATCAGTAGAAAACCAATTAAAAATTAAAACAATTAGGAAAAAATCAATACATCGACTAATCTTTCCTATTAAAAAAAAATTAAAAATCAAATAGTTAAATAAATTGACTAATCTTTCCCATTTAGTAAGAAAATCAGTATAAAAAACAATTAAAAATGAATAAATTAGTAAAAAAATCAATAAATCAACTGCTGTCCTTGCTGAATTCCCCAATTTAGGGAAGAATCACAGCATGGAGTCATTCCTGAGTCATTGCCAAGAAATATCCCAGTAAATATTCCCAATTTAATCTGGACAGGTTCAATTCCCACGAGAGCGCTGCCCACGCCATCGTCTCCGTCAACGGCACCACCATCGAGGGCCATGTGGTGAAATGTTACTGGGGCAAGGAGACACCCGACATGGTCAGCCCTGTGCAGCAGGTCAGGCAGCTCCTGATTAGTTAGCAGCTGCTAATTAATCACCCTGATAATTGGCTGGGAAGTGGGAATGGGAGGGAGGGAGGGAAGGATGATGGATGGATGGATAGATAGATGGATGGGTGATGGATGGATGGATGGATGATGGATGGATGGATGATGGATGGATGATGGATGGATGGATGGAAGATGGATGGATGGATGGATGGATGGATGGATGATGGATGGATGGATGGATGATGGATGGATGGATGGATGGATCATGGATGGATCATGGATGGATGGATGGCTGGATGGATGGATGGATGGATGGATGATGGATGGATCATGGATAGATGGATGGATGATGGATGGATGGATGATGGATGATGGATGGATGATGGATGGATGGATGATGGATGGATGGATGGATGGATGGATGGATGATGGATGGATGGATGATGGATGGATGATGGATGGATGGATGGATGATGGATGATGGATGATGGATGGATGATGGATGGATGGATGGATGGATGGATGGATCATGGATGGATGGATGGATGATGGATGGATGGATGGATGATGGATGGATGGATGATGGATGGATGATGGATGGATGGATGATGGATGGATGATGGATGGATGGATGATGGATGATGGATGGATGATGGATGGATGGATGATGGATGGATGGATGGATGATGGATGGATGGATGATGGATGATGGATGGATGATGGATGGATGGATGGATGGATGGATGGATGGATGGATGGATGGATGGATGGATGATGGATGGATGGATGGATGGATCATGGATGGATCATGGATGGATGGATGGATGGATGATGGATGGATGGATGATGGATGGATGGATGGATGATGGATGGATGGATGATGGATGATGGATGGATGATGGATGGATGGATGGATGGATGGATGGATGGATGGATCATGGATGGATCATGGATGGATGGATGGATGGATGATGGATGGATGGATGATGGATGGATGATGGATGGATGGATGGATGGATGGATGGATGATGGATGGATGGCTGGATGGATGGATGGATGATGGATGGATGGATGATGGATGGATGAATGGATGGATGGATGGATGGATGATGGATGGATGATGGATGGATGGATGGATGGATGATGGATGGATGGATGGATGGATCATGGATGGATCATGGATGGATGGATGGCTGGATGGATGGATGGATGGATGGATGATGGATGGATCATGGATAGATGGATGGATGATGGATGGATGGATGATGGATGATGGATGGATGGATGATGGATGGATGATGGATGGATGGATGGATGGATGATGGATGGATGGATGGGTGATGGATGGATGATGGCTGGATGGATGGATGATGGATGGATGGATGATGGATGGATGGATGGGTGATGGATGGATGGATGGATGGATTGATGGATCATGGATGGATGATGGATGGATGGATCATGGATGGATGATGGATCATGGATGGATGGATGGATGGATGGATCATGGATGGATCATGGATGGATGGATGGATGGATCATGGATGGATGGATGGATGGATCATGGATGGATGGATGGATGATGGATGATGGATGGATGGATGGATGGATGGATCATGGATGGATCATGGATGGATGGATGGATGGATCATGGATGGATGGATGGATGGATCATGGATGGATGGATGGATGATGGATGATGGATGATGGATGGATGGATGATGGATGGATGATGGATGGAAGGATGGATGGATGGATGGATGGATGGATGGATGGATGATGGATGGATGGATGGATGGATGGATCATGGATGCATGGATCATGGATGGATGGATGATGGATGGATGATGGATGGAAGGATGGATGGATGGATGGATGGATGGATGGATGGATGATGGATGGATGGATGGATGGATGGATCATGGATGATGGATGATGGATGGATGGATGATGGATGGATGATGGATGGAAGGATGGATGGATGGATGGATGGATGGATGGATGATGGATGGATGGATGGATGGATGGATGATGGATGGATGATGGATGGATGGATGGATGGATCATGGATGGATGGATGATGGATGGATGATGGATGGAAGGATGGATGGATGGATGGATGGATGGATGGATGGATGATGGATGCATGGATCATGGATGGATGGATGATGGATGGATGATGGATGGAAGGATGGATGGATGGATGGATGGATGGATGGATGATGGATGGATGATGGATGGATG
Organism: Acrocephalus arundinaceus; assembly: GCA_021534815.1. Lineage (NCBI taxonomy): Eukaryota > Metazoa > Chordata > Aves > Passeriformes > Sylviidae > Acrocephalus > Acrocephalus arundinaceus. The sequence continues at coordinate 65,087 of JAJEOU010001729.1, forward strand.
GATGATGGATGGATGATGGATGAGGGATGGATGGATGGATGGATGGATGATGGATGGATGATGGATGAGGGATGGATGGATGGATGGATGGATCATGGATGGATCATGGATGGATGGATCATGGATGGATGATGGATGGAAGGATGGACGGATTGGTGGGATTGGGGCCAAACCCCGCTGGGGCCAGGCATCCATGATGTCCCCAAGGTTCAGGGGTGGGGCTCTGCTCCCAGGGAACAGGGACAGGACAGGACAAGGCCTCAGCTTTTTCCAGACTTTTGGGTTGGATACTGGGGGAATTCCTCCATGGAAATGGTTTTCCAGCCCTGGCACAGTGGTGGAGTCTCCATTCCTGGGAGGATTTAACAGTGGATGTGGCACCTGGGGACATGGTCAGTGATGGCCTTGGCAGTGCTTGGGGAACAGCTGGTCTCTATGATCCTAAAAGGGTCCTAAAAGGCTTCTAAAAGAGTCCTAAAAGGATCTTAAAGATCTTTTCCAATCCAAACAATTCCACAAAGCCACCCAGCTGTGGGAAGGACATGGAGCTGTTGGAGCAGGTTTCCAGAGGAAACAACAGATTGGGGTGGAGCAGCTCCACTGTAGGGAGGGACAAGAGGAGCTTTGGGGTGACCTCAGAGCCACTTCCAGATCCTAAAGGGACTCCAGGAGAGCTGGAGAGGGACCTTGGAGTGCCAGGAAAAAGGGGAATGGCTTCCAATTGCCAGAGGTCTGGGACAGGAGGGATACTGGGAAGGGATGGATGGGATATTGGGAAGGGATAGATGGGATATTGGGAAAGGATAGATGGGATATTGGGAAAGGATAGATGGGATATTGGGAAAGGATAGATGGGATATTGGGAAGGGATAGATGGGATATTGGACGGGTTTGATGGGATATTGGACGGGTTTGATGGGATATTGGGAATGGTTTGATGGGATGTTGGGAAGGGTTTGATAGGATATTGGGAAGGGATAGATGGGATATTGGGAAAGGATCAATGCAATACTGGGAAGGGACAGGAGGAATATTAGGAAGGGACAGGATGGGATATTGGGAAGGGATAGCAGGGATATTGGGAAAGGATAGATGAGATATCGAAGGGTTTGATGGGATGTTGGGAAGGGATCGATCGATAAGATATTGGGAAAGCATGGGAAGGATATTGGGAAAGGATAAACGGGATATTGAAGGGTTTGATGGGATATTGGGAAGGGTTTAATGGGATATTGGGAAAGGATAGATGGTTTACTGGGAAGGATAGCAGGGCTACTGGGAAAGGATGGAATTCCCAGCACAGCTGTGACCCAGCAGCATCCACGGCCAGCTCAGACCAGTGATATGCTCGCAGGGGGGTGAGAATTCCCAATTGCCCAATTTCAGTTCCCTGACCCGTGCCCCGTGCGTGTCCCCAGGGCCAGCTGAGCTACCCACCACCCTACGGGCAGTGGGGGCAGTGGTACGGCGGCGCCCAGCTGGGCCAGTACGTGCCCAACGGCTGGCAGGTGCCCACCTACGGCGTGTACGGCCAGGCCTGGAACCAGCAGGGCTTCGGGTGAGTCCTGAGCACTTTTATCCCCATTTTTATCTGCTCTGGGAAGGGATTTCTGCGCCTCAGAGCTGCAGTGGGGTGGGAACATCACAGCAGGGGTTTGGGTGAATCCACAGCATTTTTATCCCAAATTTTATTCGCTCTGGGAAGTGAGTTTTGCACCTCGGAGCTGCAGTGGGGTGGGGACATCCTAATGGGGCTTTGGGTGAATCCAGAGTGTTTTTATCCCAAATTTTATCCACTTTGAGAAGTGATTTTTGCACCTTGGAGCTGCAGCAGGGTGGGGACATCCCAGTGGGAGTGAGGACATCCCAGCAGGGGTTTGAGTGAATCCAGAGCATTTTCATCCCAAATTTTATTCACTTTGAGAAGTGTTTTTTGTCCCTCAGAGCTGCAGCGAGGCGGGGACATCCCAGCAGGGGTTTGAGTGAATCCTGAGTGTTTTTATCCCCTTGGGAAGTGAGTTTTGCTCCTTGGAGCTGCAGCAGGATAGGGACATCCCAGCAGGTGTTTGGGTCCATCCAGAGCATTTTTATCCCCATTTTTATCCCTTTTGGAAAGCAGTTTTTGCACCTCAGAGCTGCAGTAGGGGTTTGAGTGAATCCTGAGTGGTTTTATCCCAAATTTTGTCCCAGATTTTATCCCCTTTTGGAAGTGATTTTTGCACCTTAGAGTTGTAGCAAGTTGGGGACATCCCAATGGGGGTTTTGATGAATCCAGAGTGGTTTTATCCCAAATTTTTATTCCCTTTTGGGAAGTGACCTTTGCACCTCAGAGCTGCAGCAGGGTGGGGACATCCCAGCAGGGGTGGGGACATCCCAGCAGGGGATTAGGTGAATCCAGAGCATTTTTATCCCAAATTTTCTCCCTTTTGGGAAGTGATTTTTGCACCTCATAGCTTCAGCAAGGTGGGGACATCCCAGCAGGGTTTTGAGTGAATCCAGAGCATTTTTATCCCAATTTTTATCTGCTTTGGGAAGTGATCTTTGCACCTGGGAGCTGCAGCAGGGTGGGGACATCCCAGCAGGGCTTTGCGTGAACCCAGAGTGTTTTTATTTCAATTTTTATTCCCTTTGGGAAGTGATTTTTGCACCTCAGAACCACAGAGAGGTGGGGACATCCCAATGGGGATTGAGTGACTCCAGAGCATTTTTATCCCAAATTTTATCCACTTTGGGAAGCGATTTTCACACCTTAGAGCTGCAGCAAGGTCCAGACATCCCAGCAGGGCTTTGGGTAACTCCAGAGCCTTTTCTATCCCAGATTTTACCAGTTTTGGGAAGCGATTTTCACACCTTGGAGCTGCAGCAGGGTGGGGACATCCCAGCAGGGGTGGGGACATCCCAGCAGGGGTGGGGACATCCCAGTGGGGATCGGGCGAGTCCCAAGGGGTTTTATCTCCAGTTTTATCCCAAATTTTGGGAAGTGATTTTCGCACCTCAGAGCTGCAGCAAGGTGAGGACATCCCAGCAAGGGTGGGGACATCCCAGCAGGGGTTTGGGTGAATCCAGAGTGTTTTTATCCCAAATTTTATCCACTTTAGGAAGTGATTCTTGCACCTCAGAGCTGCAGCAAGGGGGGGACATCCCAGCAGGGCTTTGGGTAACTCCAGAGCCTTTTCTATCCCAAATTTTACCGGTTTTGGGAAGCGATTTTCACACCTCGGAGCTGCAGCAGGGGTGGGGACATCCCAGTGGGGATTGGGCGAGTCCCAAGGGGTTTTATCTCCAGTTTTATCCCAAATTTTGGGAAGTGATTTTCGCACCTCAGAGCTGCAGCAAGGCGGGGACATCCCAGCAGGGCTTTGGGTAACTCCAGAGCCTTTTCTATCCCAAATTTTACCGGTTTTGGGAAGCGATTTTCACACCTTGGAGCCGCAGTGGGGCGATCCCACCCCAGCATGGCAACAACCCCTCCTCCACACCCCAAACCTCCCCTAAACCCTTTCAGAGACAATTTCTGCCCCCTAACCTATTTCTTTTCCCCTCCAAACAGGCAGAACCAGTCCTCAGCCCCGTGGATGGGCCCCGGTTATGGCGTGCAGGCGCAGGGGCAGAACGGCGCTGTGGTGCCACCCCAGCCCGGATTCCGCGTGGGCTTCGAGACCCCCTGAGCCCCCCGGGACCACCCCCAATCATGGAGTGAGCCCCCCCCAGCCTTGAAATTTTAACAAAAATCCCTTCCCTTTGCACCCCAAAAACCCAAATGCTGGATCGCCATCACCGTCGCCTTTCGGGATTTATTTTTCTTCTCTTTATTTTGTTTTTTTTGTTGTTTGTTTTGTTTTGTTTTGTTTTTTTGGATGTGTTTTTATGGAAACACAAAAAATTGCAGGGACTTCGCTGCCTTAGCTGAGAATCGGGGCAGGAATTGCACAAAGTCATCCTCAAGGGGGGGGTTGTTTTTAATAATTTTTTTTTACAGGGGGTTTTTTTTCCTCCTCAGAAAAAGCAGAAACAGCTGGGAAAAAAAAAAAAAAAACACCCCAAAAGAAGCCAAAAGTGTGGGAATCCTGGAGCTGCCTTCAGCCTCCCACCCTCTGTTTTAAAGGAGCATCCCTCCAGCGGGGGGAGGTTTTTTTGGAAGATAAATCCTTCGTTTACTTTTTTTTTTTTTGTGGATCTCAGTGTGTTTTTCAGGGTCGGGTTTTGCCTTATGCTGGGGAAAATAGAAAAAACCAACAAAACTCATAAAAAAAAATTAAAGGGACTTGAAAGTGCCCAGCTCTCCCCACGTGAGCCAAGATTCCCACCCTGGGATAGCAAAATTCCTGTTGCTAAAACGTGACAAATCCCTCCGGGGGTTGGTTGTTTGTTTTATTTTTTAATTTTTTTACTGATTTCTACATTTTCCTGTACTGATTCTGTAAAATATTAAGAGCAAATTGAAGAATTTTTGCACAACCGTCGGCCACTTTTGTACGTTTTCCTTATTTAAAGGTAGGACACGGAGTCTTTTGATGTGATTTATGCCTCAAATCTTCACCTTTTTTTTGTCCTTATTTTTTTGTGGATATGAGATATCTCTTGGAATATAAAGTTTTTAATCTGTTGTGTAAAAATTCCCTCAGTAGCCCAGGTGTGTTTCACAAAGGGAGTGAAAGGTGAGAAGAGCTCCCAAACCTGATCTATCAGAGGCCAAAAAACGCCCTTTTCTATCCTACCTCTCGCCCAGCCTTTAAAAAAAAAACCACACAAAAAAACTCAGAAAAATGGAAAAAATACGAAAAACTTTTTTTTTTTTTTAAAAAAAAAAGGGAAAAATGAAAAAAACCTGAGCTGCTTGTGTGCTGTGTTTTGTCGGGTGGTGGCACAGGTGGTGGCGCGTTGGGGCTGAGGGAGGCGGGTGACGCTGGTGGGATTTGGTGGGGGAGAAAGGCGAAATTTGGGGGGAAAAGGGGAAATTGGGAATTCTCGCCGCGGGGGCTGATGGGAGTTGTAGTCCAAGCATAGGCGTTTTAGCACGGCATTGGACTACAACTCCCAGCAGCCCCCGCGGTGCAGCGTGTGGTGCTAACGGACCAATAGGAGCGCGCCGGTGGCGGAAGTGAGGCTCCCCTCACGGCTCTCCCGGTGGCGGTAACGGGGCCCAGGTACCGGGGCGGGCCCGGCGACGGAGGTGACGTCACGGGCCGCGAGGGATGCTGGGAAACCCCGGGAGACGCCGGTGAGGGAAGGGGGCGAGACCCCCGGGCCTGGTGGTGAGGGGAGAAACCCCCGGGCCTGGTGGTGAGGGGAGCCGGGGCCTGGTGGTGAGGGGAGAGACCCCCGGGGCTGGCCGTGAGCGGAGAAACCCTCGGGGCTAGCCCTGAGGGGAGCCGGGGCCCGACCGTGAGGAGAGAGACCCTCGGGCTTGGCCGTGAGGGGAGACACCCCCGGGGTTGGCCCTGAGGAGAGCCGGGGCCTGGTGAGGGGTGAGACCCCCGGGCTTGGCCGTGAAGGGAGAAACCCCCAGGTCTGGTGGTGAGGGGATGGCACAGGGACTGTCAGTGTGACATCAGGACCAGGAGGGTTGGCACAGGGACAGGCAGGGTGGCGCAGGGACTTTCCGGGTGACATCAGGAGTGTGAGGATGGCACAGGGACAGGCAGGGTGGCACAGAGACTCTCAGGGTGATCATTGGAGTGGCACAGGATCAGACAGGGTGGCATGGAGACTCTCAGGATGGCCACTGGGATGGCACAGCCTGTCAGGGTGACACAGGGACTCTCAGGATGGCCATTGGGGTGGCACAGCCTGTCAGGGTGACACAGGGACTCTCAGGATGGCCATTGGGGTGGCACAGCCTGTCAGGGTGACACAGGGCCTGCCAGGGTGAGCACTGGGATGGCACAGGGACTCTCAGGGTGTCCATTGGGGTGGCACAGAGACTAGACAGGGTGGCATGGAGACTGTCAGGGTGACACAGGACCTGTCGGGGTGAGCACTGTGGTGGCAAAGGAACCAGACAGGGTGGCACAGGGACTCAGGGTGACCACTGGAGTGGCACACAGCCTGTCAGGGTGACACAGGGACTGTCAGGGTGACCACTGGGGTAACAAAGCCTGCTAGGGTGAGCACTGTGGTGGCAAAGGAACTAGATGGGGTGGCACAAAAACTCAGGGTGACCACTGGGACGGCACAGCCATCAAGGTGACAAAGGGACCCTTAAGGTGACCACTGGGGTGGCACAGGGACTCTCAGGGTGAGCACTGGGATGACACAGCCTGTCAGGGTGACACAGGGACTGTCAGGGTGAGCACTGGGATGACACAACCTGTCAGGGTGACACAACCTGTCAGGGTGACACAGGGACTCAGGGTGAGCACTGGGGTGACACAGCCTGTCAGGGTGACACAGGGACTCTCAGGGTGAGCACTGGGGTGGCAAAGCAACCATACAGGGTGACACAGGGATTCTCAGGGTGACCACTGGGATGGCACAACCTGTCAGGGTGACACAACCTGTCAGGGTGACACAGGGACTCAGGGTGAGCACTGGGATGGCACAAGGACTCAGGGTGACCACTGTGGTGGCACAACCTGTCAGGGTGACATGGGCTCTCAGGGTGACCACTGGGGTGGCACAGCCTGTTAAGGTGACACAGGGACTCTCAGGGTGAGCACTGGGGTGGCACAGCCTGTTAAGGTGACACAGGGACTCTCAGGGTGAGCACTGGGATAACAGAACCTGTCAGGCCACCCCTGTGCCCTCCATCTCCCCCTCACCCTCTCCCTCCCCAGCTCCATGGATCCGTGCCCAGGCCGTCCCAAAGCTCCGTCCTTCCTATCCGACCTGGGCAAAGCCACCTTGCGCGGCATCCGCAAGTGCCCTCGCTGCGGCACCTACAACGGCACGCGGGGGCTGAGCTGCAAGAACAAGACGTGCGGCACGGTGTTCCGCACCGGCACGCGCCGCCAGCCCGGCGCCGACGCCGTGCGCCTGCTGGCCGGCTCGCACAGCCAGCTCTACTCGGTGCGCCGCGGCGACCGCCGCTGCTTCGTGGAGCTGGGCGTGTCGCAGACGGCCATCCAGACCCCCGAGGGCACCCTGATCACCCAGCTGAGCTCGGGGCGCTGCCACGCGCCCACCTGCGCCAAGGCGGCGGCCGAGCGGCAGTGCCAGCACCTGAAGCTGGCGCTGGGCTGCCAGGCCGAGGCCACGCCGCTGCCGCTCAAGAGCTCGGTGCTGGGCGCCGTGCAGGCGCCGGCAGAGGCCAAGCAGAGCCTGTGGGAGTTGGCCACTGAGCCCACGGGGCCGCTGGTGCAGAGGGTCACCAAGAGCGTGCTGGTGGTCAAGTGTAAGGTCAGCCAGAGGCACAGCTTGGGCTACCTGCACGCCAGCTTCGGGCAGAGGCGCTTCACCTGCGCCTGCCGGGCACCCGGGCACGGCCGCACCAAGGGCGAGGAGGAGGAGGAGGAAGAGGAGGAGGAAGAGTCGCCCCCCACGCGCTGCATCCACTTCCTGGCCTGCATCTGCGCCTTCGCCAGCGATGAGAGCCTGGCACAGGAGTTCTCTGATTTCCTCACCTCTGACAGCGGAGGTGGGAATGGGCAGGGGGTTGGGGTCACCCTATACACCTGGCACAGGAATTCTCTGATTTCCTGGCCTCTGATATGGGCAGGGGTTTGGGGTGATCCAGGGGTTGGGATCACCCTGAAAACACCTGGCACAGCAGTTCTCTGATTTCCTCACCTCTGATGCCAGTGGGAATGGGCAGGGGTTTGGGGTGCAGGGGTTGGGGTCACCCTGAACACCTGGCGCAGGAGTTCTCTGATTTCCTGGCCTCTGGTGGTGGGAATGGGCAGGGGTTTGGGGGGTGATCCAGGGATTGGGGTCACCCTAAACTCCTGGCACAGCAGTTCTCTGATTTCTTCACCTCCAACAGCAGAGGTGGGAATGGGCAGGGATTTGGGGGTGATCCAGGGGTTGGGGTCCCCCTGAACACCTGGCACAGGAGTTCTCTGATTTCCTCACCTTTGATGCCTGTGGTGGGAATGGGTGGGGGTTTAGGGGATGATCCAGGGGTTGGGGTCACCCTAAACACCCACCTGGACTCTCCCAGCAGCCGTTCTGTGGTTCCCCAGCGCTGGGGGATTGGGGTTGTGTCCTTCCCCATCCTGCTGTGAGCACAGAGCTCTGTGGGGAGCAGTTCCCATGGATTGCAGCCAGCTCCTGCCTCAGTGGGAGCAGAGAGGGGCTCCACTGGGAGCTGGGGGACAGATCCCACTGGTTTGAAGGTCCTTTTCCAGGGCTGGAAACTCTGAACTCCTTCCCACAACAGCCTCTGGGGATCATTCCCCCTAAACCCCATAACCCACAGCAGGAATATCTGGGGTTCATTCCCCTGACCCCACAAGAGGAATATCTGGGGTTCATTCCACTAAATTCACAGCAGGAATATCTGGGGTTCATTCCCATAACCCACAGCAGGAATATCTGGGGTTCATTCCCTGTGACCCCACAGCAGGAATTTCTGGGGTTCATCCCCTTAAACCCGGAGCAGCACATCCATCCTTAACCCCGTTAAGGTCATGCTGCACCCCAAAAGTTGCACCCCAATAACCCCACACAGTCCAAGCTGAAAACCCATTCACAGAGGGCACAATGGGAGCAGGATAAAATCCCCCCTCCCCTCCAAAGGAGCCTCTCGGGAGGCTGTGGGGTTCCTTGGGGACACCGGGGCTGTGTTGGGGGTCCCGGTGTCCCCGTGGCTTGTGGTGGGGATGTTTTTAGGGACAGCAGTTGTGTCCCCAGGTCTGAAGGGGACGGTGATCCCACAGCTGCTGCGCAGCCCCGGATCCACGGCGCGGCCTCGGGGGGCAGCTGCTGCCAAGGCCAAGAGGAGGAAAAAGGACCTGGGGCCAGGTGAGTGTCCCTGGGGAGGGGCTGGGAGCTGACATCTCTCCAGGGCAGCTCCGTGGGGGCAGATCCAGCTGTTGGAACATCTGGAGCTGCTCCAGGTGTTGGGCTGTGTGGTGGGTGGGAGCTGAAATCCCCCAGGGCTCAGATCCAGCTGTTGGAACCTCTGGAGCAGCTCCAGGTGTTGGGCCCTGGGAAGGGCTGTGGTGTGGGTGCTCCATGGGCTCAGATCCAGCTGTTGGAACCTCTGGAGCAGCTCCATAGGGTCAGATCCAGCTGTTGCAACCCCTGGAGCAGCTCCATGGGGCAGATCCAGCTGTGGAGCCTCTGGAGCAGCTCCAGGTGTTGGGCCCTAGGCTGTGGTGTGGGTGCTCCATGGGCTCAGATCCAGCTGTGGAACCTCTGGAGCAGCTCCATAGGGTCAGATCTAGCTGTTGGAACCCCTGGAGCAGCTCCATGGGCTCAGATCCAGCTGTGGAACCTCTGGAGCAGCTCCAGATGTTGGGTGTCCCCTGCCCCAGGCTCGTGGGGTCACTGCTGGCGGTGTGGGGCTGAGGGCTCAGGGGAGGAAGGGGACAGTGGGTGACAGTCCCTCCCTCAGGGCCACAGGTGCCCGGTCCCCTGCTGGCTCCAGACCCGGCTCACCCCGGCCCCAGGAGGAGCAGCCTGAGGAAGCAGCCGGTCGCCTCATCCTCATCCTCCTCATCCTCATTGAAGAGACACGGTGAGCCCTGCGGCACTGCCGGGGATGGGTTTGTATGGATGGCTATGGGGTTGGGGAGGGAATTCCTGGCTGGGAGGGGCAGGGATGGAATTCCCAGAGCAGCTGTGGCTGCCCCTGGATGCCTGGCAGTGCCCAAGGCCAGGCTGGAGCCACCTGATCTATGGGAAGTGTGGGACCCATGGTGACACTGGATGAGCTTTGAGGTCCCTTCCAACCCAAACCATTCCAGGATTCCATGTGCAGGTTAGGATGGGATTTTGGGAAGGAATTCCTGGGTGGGATGGAATTCCCAGAGGAGCTGTGGCTGCCCCTGGATCCCTGGCAGTGCCCGAGGCCAGGCTGGGATAATCTGGGACAGTGGGAGGTGTCCCTGAACATGGCAGGGGTGGCATTGATGAGATTTAAGGTCCCTTCCAACCCAAACCGTTCCAGGATTTTGTTTTCCCATCCCTCTGTGGGTGCTGCAGGAACAGCCCTGGACACTGGGAAATTGCTGGGCAGGAGAGCCTGGAGGGACAGGACACAGGGAATGGCTTCAAACTGACACGGGGCAGGGATGGATGGGATATTGGGCAGGAATTCCTGGCTGGGAGGGTGATGAGGGCCTGGGATGGAATTCCCAGAGCAGCTGTGGCTGCCCCTGGATCCCTGGCAGTGCCCAAGGCCAGGCTGGAGACAGCTGGGACCGTGGGAGGTGTCCCTGCCCATGGAACTGGATGAGCTTTGAGGTCCCTCCCACCCCAACCCAGGATTCCATGTGCAGGTTTAGTTGGGATTTGGGGAAAAACACTGGAGGTCCCTGGAGGTGTTCCAGGCTGGGTTGGATCAGCCTGGCCTTGTGGGAGATGTCCCTGGTGGAACAGGATGAGCTTTAGGGTCCCTTCCAACCCAACCCATTCCCACATTCCATGAGTTGTTTCTGCTGGGATTCTGTGGGATGTTTGGGAGAGGAAAGGTCCCTCCAGCACCATGAAATCCCGTGAATTTCCCCACATCCCTGTGGAAAAACCACGCTGGCATCACCCTGTGTCAGGGCAGCAGCCTTTGCTTGCTGCTTTTCCCCCTCTTGCCTTCAGTTTTGCCTGGAAATTGGCACAAATCCATCATTTTCCTGATTTTTCCCCAGCACAGAGCTCACCTGTCTGACCCCAGGCCAGTTCAGACACCCCCAGGATGCCTGGGGAGGTGAGATTTGGAGCAGGGTGACATCCCAGTGTCCCTTCCCTGTCCCCTGTGGGCTGTCACCACGTGTCCAGGAGTGGCTGGGCAGTGTCACAGAGCTCTGGGACACAGTGACATTGCAGTGTCCCTTCCTGTCCCCTCCAGGCTGGATGAGTCTCAGGTGTCCTGGGAGTGGCTGGGCAGTGTCACAGAGCTCTGGGGCAGGGTAACATCCCAGTGTCCCTTTCCTTGTCCCCTGCAGGCTGGATGAATCCCATGTGTCCCTGTCCTTCCAGGAGTGGCTGGGCAGTGTCACAGAGCTCTGGGGCACAGTGTCCCTTTCCTTGTCTCCTCCAAGCTGGATGAGTCCCAGGTGTCCCAGGAGCGGCTGGGCAGTGTCACAGAGCTCTGGGGGGCACGGTGACATTATAATGTCCCCTCCCTGTTCCCTGCAGGCTGTCACCAGGTGCTGGATGAGTCCCAGGTGTCCCTGTCCTTCCAGGAGTGGCTGGGCAGTGTCACAGAGCTCTGGGGTTGAGGTTTGGGACAGGGTGACATTCCAGTGTCCCTTCCCTGTCCCCTGCAGGCTGGATGAGTCCCTGCCCTTCCAGGAGTGGCTGGGCAGTGTCACAGAGCTCTGGGGCAGGGTAACATCCTAGTGTCCCTTTCCTTGTCCCCTCTAGGCTGGATGAGTCCCAGGTGTCCCTGTCCTTCCAGGAGTGGCTGGGCAGTGTCACAGAGCTCTGGGGGACACGGTGACATCCCAGTGTCCCTTCCCTGTCCCCTGCAGGCTGTCACCAGGCGCTGGATGAGTCCCAGGTGTCCCTGTCCTTCCAGGAGTGGCTGGGCAGTGTCACGGAGCGCATCCACCAGACCATGCATTACCAGTTTGAGGGTGAGTGTCCTTCCAGGACCTGGATTTCCCCTGGGAGGTTTTAATGGGTTTGCTCCAGGTCACAGCAAGGGCACGGGGGGGATTCTGTCCCTCTGTCCCTCTCAGGTGACACCCCACCTGCAGCTAGGGGGTCCCAGAGTCCAGACGAGAACACGGGGCTGCTCCGAGGGCTGGAGGACCTCTGGAGCCAGGCTGGTTCTGAGTGGGGCTTGGGGGGCCCTAAATGGGGCTGGGCAGGCCCTTAATGGGGCTTAGACCACTTTAAATGGGGCCAGGGGTCCCTAAATGGGGCTGGGGGGGCCCTAAATGGCTCTGGGGGAGCCCTAAATGGGGCTTGGGGCACCCTAAGTTGGGCTGGGGGGGGCCCTAAATGGCACTGGGGAGGGGGAAATGGGGCTGGAGGGGGAAATGGGGCTGGGGAGGGGGAAATGGGGCTGGGGACACATTTTGGGGACTCAGGAACAGGGCAGAGCTCTGGAGGATCCCAGAGGTGTGGGAGGGGACAGGAATTTGTGCTGGTGACATTCCTGTTCATTCCCCATTTCCTCAGTGACATCCCCGTTCCTGTGGTGGCCTTTGTCCCTTTTGTCCCACCCAGCAGGGATGTGGCTGGAGGTGACAGGGACAGACCCTGATTGGTGTCACCTGGGGGTCCATGGCACTGGTGGGTGTGGTGACAGCTGTGTGTCCATGGTGACACCTGTATGGTGGCACCTGTGTGGCCACAGGAGGAAGTTTGAGGAGGGTTGGGTGTGGCCCAGGGGGCGTGGCCCGGGCCAGGTGTGGGAGAATTGGGAATGTTCACCTGGAGAAGGGAAAGGCTCCAGGGAGAACTTCCAGCACATTCCAGGGCATGAAGGGGCTCCAGGAGAGCTGGAGAGGGACTGGGGAGAAGAGATGGAGGGACAGGACACAGGGAATGGCTTTAAACTGGGAAAGGGGAGATTTAAATGGGATTTTGGGAAGGAATTCCTGGCTGGGAGGGTGATGAGGGGCTGAGATGGAATTCCCAGAGCAGCTGTGGCTGCCCCTGGATCCCTGGCAGTGCCCAAGGCCAGGCTGGAGCACCCTGGGACAGTGGGAGGTGTCCCTGCCCATGGCAGGGGTGGCACTGGGTGGCACTGGGTGGGATTTGGGGCCAACCCATCCCAAACCATTCCAGAATTCCGTGATTCTCAAGCCCCTCTGCTCTTTGGGGAACATTTTGGGGAACACTTTTGCTGCCATTTGGGAATAGTCTGTCCCTTTTGGGGAACACTTTGGGTGCCATTTTGGGAACACTTTTGGGTGCCATTTTGGGAACACTTTGGGTGCCATTTTGGCAGTACTTTTGCTGCCATTTGTTAACACTTTTGGTGCCATTTTGGGAATGCTGTGTCCATTTCTGGGAATGATTTGGTGCCATTTTGGGAACACTTTTGGTGCCATTTTGAGAACAGTTTGGGTGCCATTTGGGGAACAGTTTTGGTGCCATTTTGGGCCCTTTTTGGGAAGACTTTTGGTGCCATTTTGGGCCCTTTTTGGGAAGACTTTTGATGCCATTTGGGGAACACTTTGGATGCCATTTTGGAAATGCTTTGGGTTCCATTTGGGAATGCTGTGTCCCTTTCTGGGAATGATTTGGTGCCTTTTGAGGAAGACTTTTGGTGCCATTTTGGGAACTCTTTGGGTGCCATTTTGGGAACACTGTCTCCTTTTGGGAACACTTTAGGTGCCATTTGTTAACACTTTTGGTGCCATTTTGAGAACACTGTGTCCCTTTTTGGGAACGTTTTGGGTGCCATTTTGGTGGTACTTTGGGTGCCATTTGGGGAACAGTTTTGGTGCCATTTTGGGAACACTTTGGGTGCCATTTTGGTGGTACTTGTGCTGCCTTTTGTTAACAAATTGGGTGCCATTTGGGGAACTCTTTTGGTACCATTTTGGGGATACTCTGTCCCTTTTTGGGGATGATTTGGTGCCTTTTGGGGAAGACTTTTGGTGCCATTTTGAGAACACTGTGTCCCTTTTTGGGAACACTTTTGGTGCCGTCTGGGAACACTCTCTCCCTTTTTGGGAACACTTTTGGTGCCATTTTGGTGGTACTTTGGGTGCCATTTGGGGAACAGTTTTGGTGCCATTTTGGGAACACTTTGGGTACCATTTTGGAAACACTCTGTCCCTTTTTGGGAACTCTTTTGGTGCCATTTTGGGAATACCCTATCCCCACCATCCCTGCCTCCCACCACCAATTGTCACCACCTCCTCCCCAGCCTCTTCCCCGTGACCAGAGTAACCCCTCAAAACAGCCACAGGGAGGGGACAGCCTCCAAACCCCAGACCTTTCCCTGGGAATTCAGCCACAGGGACACTTTGGGATGAGAATTTGGGACCCTCTGACCCCTTTTTCCCTCCCAGGCCGCCCAGAGCCGCTGGTTTTCCACATCCCCCAGTCCTTTTTTGAGGCTCTCCAGCAACGAATCTCCAGTGGCAGCGGCAAGAAGAGGCTCCCCAACTCCACCACGGGTGAGGAAAAAGGGGGTAAAACATGGAAAAACCACGGGAAAACCCCGCTGGAACCTGAGTTTGGGGGGAGGATTGGGGGCGTGGAGAGGATTCCGCACTGCCTGGGGGGTTCTTGGATTTTCCTTGGATTTTCCTTGGATTTTTCTTTCTCATTTTCCCAGTGGGAAATTATGAGGGGGGGAAATGGGGGAGAGGGAGGGGTGGAAAAATAAAGGGGGGAGAAAAGAGGTGGAAAAATAAATGGGGAAAAAGGAGTGGAAAAATAAAGGAAAAAGAAAAGAGGGGATGGAAAAATAAAGGGAAAAGAGGGGATGGAAAAATAAAGGGGAGGAAAAGGGTGGAAAAATAAATGGGGGAAAAGGGGTGGGAAAATAAAGGGGGGAGAAAAGGGGTGGGAAAATAAAGGGGGAGAAAAGGGTGGAAAATAAATGGGGGGAAAAAGGGGTGGAAAATAAAGGAAAAAGAAAAGAGGGGATGGAAAAATAAAGGGGGAGAAGGGTGGAAAAATAAAGGAGGGGAGAAAAGAGGTAGAAAAATGAAGGGGGGGAAGAGGTGGAAAAATGAAAGGGGGAAAGAGGGATGGAAAAATAAAGGAAAAAAAAGAGGGGATAGAAAAATGAAGGGAAAAGAGGGAATGGAAAAATAAAGGGGAAGAAAAGGGGTGGAAAAATAAAGGGAGAAAAAAGGGAGAGGGAGGAGTGGAAAAATAAAGAGGGAGGAAAGAGGGATGAAATAAAGGGGGAAAAGAGGGATAAAAATGAGGGGAAATTATGAAATAAGGGGGGGAAAGAGGAATAAAAAGGGGGAGAAGGAAGGAGGGATGAAAAAATAAAGGCAGAAAAAAGGGAGGAGAAAGAGGGAAGGGTAAAAAAATAAATGGGGAGGAAAGGAGGATGGAAAAATAAAGGAGGAGGAAAAGGGGTAGGAAAATAAATGGGGGGAAAGGGGTGGAAAAATAAAGGAAAAAGAAAAGAGGGGATGGAAAAATAAAGGGAGGGAAAAGGGGTGGAAAAATAAATGGAGAAAAGAGGGATGGAAAAATAAAGGAGGAGGAAAATGGGGTGGAAAAATAAAGGGGGGAGGAAAAGAGGGATGGAAAAATAAAGGGGGGGAAAGGGATGGAAAAATAAAAGTGGGGGGAAAGGGTAGAAAAATAAATGGGGGAGAAAAGAGGTGGAAAAATAAATGGGGGAAAAGGGGTGGAAAAATAAAGGGGAGGAAAGGAGGTGGAAAAATAAAGAGGGGGGAAAAGGGTGGAAAAATAAAGGGAAAAGAAAAGAGGGGATGGAAAAATAAAGGGAGAAAAAAGGGAGAGGGAGGAGTGAAAAAATAAAGAGGGGAAAGGAGGGATGAAATAAAGGGGAAAAAAGAGGAATAAAAAGGGGGAGAAGGAAGGAGGGATGAAAAAATAAAGGCAGAGAAAAAGGATGAGAAAAGGGAGGAGAAAGAGGGAAGGGTAAAAAAATAAGGGGGGGGAAGGAGGGATGAAAAAGGGGGAAGGAAGGAAGGAAAAGGGGAAAGGAAAAAATGGGAGGAAGAGGGAAAAATAAAGGGGGAAGGGGGAAAATAGAGAAAGGCAAAAAAGGGAGGGGAAAAAAGGGGGTGAAGGAGGGGGAAAGAGGCAAAAAAGAGGGAAAAGAGGCCAAAAAGGGACAGAAAGGGAGGAGAGAGACAAAGGGGAAAGAGGCCAAAAAGGAGGAAAAAAGGGGAAGGGAGAGGAAAAATAAAGAGGGGAGAAGAGGCAAAAAAGGTGGAAGAGAGGCACAAAGAGGGGAAAGGAGGGGAAAAATAAATTAAGGGAAAATGGGGAAGGAGGGGAAAAATAAAGAGGGGGAGAAGAGGCAAAAATGGGAGGAAAAGAGGCAAAAAAAAGAGGGGAAAAGAGGAAAAGTAAAGAGGGGGAAAGACAAAAAAGGAGGGAAAAAAGGTGTGAAGGAGGGGGAAAGAGGCAAAACAGGGAAGGAAAAGGGTGAAGAAGGGAGAAAAGAGACAAAAAAGAGGCAAAAATGAGGGGTGAAGGAGGGGGGAAAGAGGCATAAAGGAGGGAAAGAGGCAAAAAAAGGGGGAAGAGGCAAAAAAGGGGTGGAGAAGAGGGGAAAGAGGCAAAAAAGGGGGAAAAGGGATGAAGGAGAGGAAAAAGAGGCAAAAGGGGGAGAAAAGGGGTGAAGGAGGGGGAAAAGAGGCAAAAAAGGGGGAAGAGGCAAAAAAGGGGTGGAGAAGAGGGGAAAGAGGCAAAAAAAAAGGGAAGAAAGGGAAGAAAGAGACACAGGGGAAAAGAGGCAAAAAAGGGAGGGAAAGAGACAAAAAAGGGGGAAAAGAGGCAAAAAAGGGCAAAAAAGGAGGGAAAGAGGCAAAAAGAGACAGAAAGGGAAGAAAGAGACAAAGGGGGAAAGGCAAAAAAAGAGGAAAGAGGGAAAAAAGGAGGCAAGAAAGGAGGAGGAAAAGAGGCCAAAAAAGGGAGGGAAAGAGACAAAAAAGGAGGGAAAGAGGCAAAAAAGGGAGGGAAGGGAAGAAAGAGACAAAGGGGGAAAGGCAAAAAAGGATGGAAGGAGGGAAAAAAGGAGGAAAGAGGGGAAAAAAGGGAGGGAAAAAAGGGGGGAAGGAGAGGAAAAAAAAGAGGGGGAAGAGGGCTGCTGAAACAGAGAGGGCCGATAACAAAGGGGGCAAAGATCGAAGGGGCTGAACCCCCCGAGCACCCCCCGAGCCCCTCCCGCCCCCTCCCCGCAGCCTTCGTGCGCAGGGACGCGCTGCCCCTGGGCACCTTCTCCAAGTACACGTGGCACATCACCAACGTGCTGCAGGTGAAGCAGATCTTCGACACGCCCGAGGTAAGGCCGGGACAAAGCCCTGGGATCGTCCCCGAGCCGCGCCGGGCCGGCTCTGAGCGCTGCCCGCCCCGCAGGTGCCGCTGGAGATCACCCGGAGCTTCGTGCAGAACCGCGATGGATCCTACGAGCCCTTCCGCAGCCCCCGCGTGGAGGTGGAGAGCGTGGCCGAGGGGCTGGGCCCGCACGAGAAGCAGCAGCCCCCGCTGCGGCCCCTGGAGCTGCAGACGTTCCTCAAAGTCGGTGAGGCACGGGGGGAGCCCAAAACCCACCTGGGATGGGCAGGGTGGGACCCCAAAACCCAGCCAGGAGGAGCCGGGTGGGATCCCAAAATATCCCCGGGAAGGACAGGGTGAGACCCCAAAACAGTGCCCAGAAAGGGCAGGGTGGGACCCCAAAACACCCCCTGGGAGGGACACAGTGTGACCCCAAAACAGCCCCTGGGAGGGACACTGTGACCCCAAAACAGCCCCTGGGAGGGACACAGCGTGACCCCAGAACACCCATGGGAAGGGCACAATGTGACCCCAAAACCCAGCTGGGAGGGGCTTGGGGGGGACCCTAAAACACCCCCTGGGAGGGACACAGTGGGACCCCAAAACAGCCCCTGCGAGGGACACAGCGTGACCCCAGAACACCCATGGGAAGGGCACAGTGTGACCCCAAAACCCAGCTGGGAGGGGCATGGGGGGGACCCTAAAACACCCCCAGGAAGGACAGGATGGGAGCCCAAAACAGTGCCCAGAAAGGGCAGGGAGGGACCCCAAAACAGTCCCAAGGAGGGACAAGGGGGGAGCCCAAAAGAGCCCCTGTGAGGGCCAGAACGTGACCCCAAAACCCAGCCAGGAGGAGCAGAGTGTGACCCCAAAACAGCCCTCGGGAGGGACACGGGGGGACCTCAAAATACCCCCGGGAGGAGCAGGGTGGGACCCCAAAACAGTCCCAAGGAGGGGCAAGGTGGGACCCCAAAACAACCCCTGGGAGGGACACCATGGAACCCCAGAACACCCCGGGAAGGGGAGATTGTGACCCCAAAACAGCCCACGGGAGGGACACGGGGGGACCTCAAAATACCTCTGGGAGGAGCAGGGTGGGACCCCAAAACAGTCCCAAGGAGGACAAGGTGGGGCCCCAAAACAGACTCTGGGAGGGACACATGGGGAGCCCAAAACAGCCCCCAGAAAGGGCAGGGTGGCACCCCAGAACAGCCCCCACTGCAGCCCCTGGAGCTGCAGGCCTTCCTCAAAGTCGGTGAGGTATGGGGGGACCCTGAAAGGGCAGGGTGAGACCTCAAAACAGCCCCCGGGAGGGGCACAGCATGACCCCGAAACCCATCCGGGAGGAACAGGGTGGGACCTCAAAACAGCAGCCAGAAAGGGCAGGGTGGGACCCCAAAACCCACTGGGAGGGGCACAGCATGACCCCAAAACCCAGCTCGGAGGGGCACGGGGGAACCCCAAAACAGCGCCCAGAAAGGTCAGAGTGGGACCCCAAAACAGCCCCCAGGAAGGGCAGGGTGTGACCCCAAAACTCAGCCAGGAGGTCCCAACTCTCCATAGGATTGGGGGGACATTGAGGGGACACCCCTGGGTGTCTAAGGGAGGGGAAAGGGAGTTCAAAGTTTGGGGGGCTTCAGGGGAGGGGAAAGGAGGGTTCAGGGGTTGGGGGGCTTCAAGGGAGGGGGGAAAAGGGGGTCCCAGAGGTGGGGGGGCATGAATACCCCTGGGAGCTCCAAAAAGGGGGAAGGGGGCATTTCAAAGGGTTGGGGGGCTTCAGGGAAGGGAAGAGGGGGGGGTCCCAGAGAGTGGGGGGGCACAAACACCTCTGGGGGGGTCTCAAGGCACAGGAAAAAGGGGGAGTCCATAGGTTTGGGGGGTTCAAGGGAGGGGAAAAGGGGGTTCAGGGGTTAGAGGGGTTCAGGGAAGGGAAGAAAGGGGGGGTCCCTGGGGTGGGGGGACACAAACAACCCTGGGGCCTCCAAGAGAGGGGAAGGGGGAGGTTCAAGGGTTGAGGGGCTTCAGGGAAGAAAGAGTGGGGGGGCTTCAATAGAGATGAGAGGGGTTCTATAGGGTTAGGGGGCTCCAAAGGAGGGGAAAAGGGGGTCCCAGAGGTGGGGAGAACCTCAAGGGACCTGAAAAGGGGGGTGTCCATAGGGTTGGGGAGACACAAACACCCCTGGGGGTCCAAAGGAGGGGAAAAAGGGTTCAAGGGTTGGGGGGCTTCAAGGGAGGGGGGAAAGGGGGTCCCAGAGGTGGGGGGGGCTTCAAGGGACAGAAAAAGGGGGCGTCCATAGGGATGGGGAGATGCAAGCACCCCTGGGGGCTCCAGGGGGCAGGAAAAGGGGGGTGTCCATAGGGTTGAGGGGCCTCAAGGGAGGGGAAAAGGGGGTTCAGGGGTTAGGGGGGCTCCAGGGAAGGGAAGAAAGGGGGTGTCCCAGAGGGGTGGGGGGGACACAACCCTGGCAGGTCCAAGAGAGGGGAAAGGGGGTTCAAGGAGTGGGGGGCTTCAAGGGAGGGGGGAAACGGGGTCCATAGAGTTGGGGAGACACAAACACCCCTGGGGGGTCTCAAGGGACAGGAAAAGGGGGGCGTCCATAGGGTTGTCCCAAGGGAGGTTGAAGGGGGTTCAGGGGTTAGAGGGGTCTAGGGAAGGGAAGAAAGGGGGGGTCCCTGAGGTGGGGGGACACAAACAACCCTGGGGGCTTCAAGAGAGGGGAAGGGGGAGGTTCAAGGGTTGAGGGGCTTCAGGGAAGAAAGGGGGCCATCCCAGAGATGGGGGGGCTTCAGTAGAGGGGAAAGGGGTTCTGTAGGGTTGTAGGGTTGGGGGGGCCTCAAGGGAGGGGAAAGGGGGTTCAGGGGTTGGGGGAGCTTCAGGGAAGGGAAGAAAGGGGGGGGTCCCTGGGGTGGGGGGGTCTTCAAGGGACAGGAAAAGGGGGGCATCCATAGGGATGGGATAGACACAACCCTGGGGGCTCCAAGGGCGGGTTCCAAAGGGTTGGGGGGTTTCAGGGAAGGGAAGAGGGGGGTCCCCGAGGCAGGGTCCCCGCAGCCACGCCGCCGTGCCCCCCCAGGACACACGTCCCCCACGCAGAAGGAGCCGACGCCGTTCACCATCGAGTGGATCCCCGACATCCTGCCCCGCTCCCGCCTGGGCGAGCTGCGTCTCAAGTTCCAGTACGGCCACCACGGGGGGCCCCGGCAGCCCCCCACCCGCGGGACCCCCCCCTCGGAGCCCCCCGTGCTGCCGCTGCCCCCCCTGGGCACCATCGCCTTCCCCTGAGCCCCCCCCCAAAAAAAAGGGAGAGAACGGGGCTCGGGGTGGGAGTGGCAGCTGGGAGCCCCCCCCAAATAAACCAGCACCCCCCCCAGTGTGCTGAGCGTCTGTGGGGGCACCCAGAATGGGGGAGACCCCCAAAATGGGTGGGGGGGGCCAGCTGGGAGAGCCACCCAGAATGGGGGGAAAGGAGGGAGCACTTGGGAGACCCCCAAAATGGGGGAGAAAAGGAGGGACACCTGAGAGGCCCCCAGAATGGGAGGGAGGAAAAGGTGGGGGGCACCTGGGAGACCCCCAGAATAAGGGGGAGGGGGCCTGGAAGACCCTCAAAAGGAGAGGACACGTGGGAGAGGCCCAGGATGGGGGGGAAAGGAGGGAGACCCCCCCAAAATAGGGGGGAGTTGAGGGGGGTACTTGGGAGACCCCCAAAAAGGAGGAGAAAAGGAGGAACGCCTGGGAGAACCCCAAAGTAGGGGGGGGAAGGGATCTGGGAGATCCCCCAGAATGAGGGGGAAAGGAGGGAGCACTTAAGAGACCCCAAAATGAGAGGGAGGAAACCTGGGAGACTCCCCCAGAACGGGGATGAAGAGGGGGGCACCTGGGAGACCCCCCAAACGATGGGGGGGCACCTGGAAGACCCCCCCCAAAAGTAGGGGGGGCCTGTGAGACCCCCAGAATGGCGCGGAAAGGACAGAGCACTTAGGGGACCCCAGTTCCGGTAGGAATTTGGGGCGCTGGGGGTGCTGTCCTGTCAGTCCTCCACCGCCAGGGGGCGCTGTAAGCACCGAGCGGCCATGGCGGCGCTCTGGCCACGTGACCGGAAGTGCCTTTGTGGGGACCAAGATGGCGGCAGACATGGAGCCGAAGGGTTTCGAGCACATGGGGCTGGACGGGCGGCTGCTGCGGGTCAGAGGCGAATTGGGGCCGTGAGGGGCGAACGAGGGGCTGCGGGCACCCGGGAAGGGAGCTCGGGGCGGGAGAAGTCTCTGAGAGGCCGGGGAGGAGCGGGGGGTAGCGATGGCCGCGGTGGCGTGAGGGGTGTGGGGACCCGGGGTCCCTCTGAAGGGAGGGGACCGGGCATTGGGGTCCTTCAGTGGGGACAGGATGGGGACATTGGGGACTCTGTGGGGGCACAGAGACATTGGGGTCCCTCTGAGGGGAGGGAACATTGGGATCCCTCAGGGGCACGGGGACACCTCTGAGAGGAGGAGGACGTTGGGGTGCTTCAGTGAGGATGGGGACATTGGGGTTCCTCTGAGGGGACGGGGCATTGGGGTCCTTCAGTGGGGACGGGGACATGGGGGTTCCTCTGAGGGGAGGAGACATTGGGGTCCTTCAGTTGGGACAGGATGGGGACATCGGGGACCCTTAGGGGGCACGAGGACCTTGGGGTCCCTCTGAGGGGAGGGGAGATTGGGGTCCTTCCGTGGGGCCGGGGACATTGGAGTTCCTTTGGGGGCAAGGGGACATTGGGGTCTTTTAGTGGGGACAGGATGGGGACATTGGGGACTCTTTGGGGGCATGGAGACATTGGGAACCCCCTGAGGGGAGGAGACATTGGGGTCTCTTTGGGGCACAGGGACAGTGGGATCTCTCTGGGGTATGGGGACATTGAGGTCCCTTTGGGGCGAGGGGACATTTGGGTCCTTCTGGGGACATGAGCAGTGGACGTTGGGGCTGTGGGGTGGCACTGGGGACTCTGCCATGGGTGTGGGGTGACACTGGGGACCCTGCCGTAGGTGTGGGGTGGCACTGGGGCCATGGGGTGACACTGGAGTCTGTCACTGTGGGGACGGGATGTCCGTGGGGTGACACTGGGGACTGTCACCATGGGATGGGGCTGTCCCTGTGGTGACTCAGGATTGTCACCATGTGGAGGGGATGTCCGTGGGGTGACACTGGTCTGTCCCCATGGGGAGGGGCTGTCCCTGAGGTGACACTGAGGACTGACCCCTTGTCCCTGTCCCTGCTGGTGGTGGCAAATCTGTGCTGGGCAGTGCCCACGGCCATCCAGGCCCACTGGGGACTCTCACCGTGGGGAGGGGCTGTCCCGAGGTGACACCGAGGTGACACCAAGGTACCCCTGTCCCCACAGGCGGTGGCAGAGCTGGGCTGGGCAGTGCCCACGGCCATCCAGGCCCAGGCCATCCCGCTGGCCCTGGAGGGCCGGGACCTGCTGGCCAGAGCCAGGACGGGCTCGGGGAAAACGGGAGCGTACGGGCTGCCCCTGCTGCACAAACTGCTGGGCATCAAAGAGGTACTGGGGATACTGGGAGCACTGGGGGGTACTGGGGCTGCCCCTGCTGCACAAACTGCTGGGCATCAATGGGGGCACTGGGCAGGGGGGACATTGGGGGGCACTGTAAGACTGGGGATGGGGGATTGGGGATGACCCCAGTGTCCCCTCTGTGTGTCTGCAGATATCCCTGGCAGTGCCCCTGGCAGGGCAGGGCAGGGCTGATGTCCCTGTGCCCCTGGTGTCTGCCATGTCCCCCTGTGTGTCCCCAGCAGCCCTCCAGGCCGTGCGGGCATTGGTGCTGTGGTTGGGGCAGGGCTGATGTCCCTGTGCCCCCGGTGTCCCTCGTGTGTCCCTAGGCATCCCCAGCTGTCCCCCAGGCCGTGCGGGTGCTGGTGCCATGGGTAGGGCAGGGCTGATGTCCCTGTGCCCCCGGTGTCCCTCGTGTGTCCCCAGGCGTCCCCAGCTGTCCCGCAGGCCGTGCGGGTGCTGGTGCCATGGGTAGGGCAGAGCTGATGTCCCTGTGCCCCCGGTGACCCCGGTGTCCCTCGTGTGTCCCCAGGCGTCCCCAGCTGTCCCGCAGGCCGTGCGGGCGCTGGTGCTGGTGCCCTCGGCCGAGCTGGCCCGGCAGGTTGGGCACACCCTGCGCCGCCTCGCCGCCTTCTGCGCCCGCCAGCTGCGCGTGGCCGAGCTCTGCGGCAACTCCGACCTCGCTGACCAGCGGTCAGTCACCCCCGGTGACCCCTGAGAACCCCTGGTGTCCCTGACCCCTCTTTGGTGTCCCCTAAGACCCCCCGACTGTTCCTGACTCCTCTTTGGTGTCCCCTGAGGACCCCCTGGTGTCCCCTGAGGACCTCCTGGTGTCCCCTGAGACCCCTCTGGTGTCCCCTAAGACCCCCTGAGTGTCCCTGACACCTCTTTGGTGTCCCCTGAGACCTCTATGGTGTCTGTGACCCCCCTGGTGTTCCCTAAGACCCCCCAGGTGTCCCTGACTCCTCTTTGGTGTCCCCTGAGAATCCCCTGGTGTCCCCTGAGACCCCTCTGGTGTCCCTACCCCCCCGGTGTCCCCTGAGAACCCCCTGGTGTCCCTGACCCCTCCCTGGTGTCCCCTGAGACCTTCCGGGTATCCCTGACCCCTCCCTGGTGTCCCCTCGATGTCCCTGACCCCTCACTGGTGTCCCTGACCTCCCTGGTGTCCCCCGAGAACCCCACCCCGGCGTCCCCTGAGATCCCCCTGGTGTCCCCTCGATGGCCCTGACCCCTCCCTGGGTGTTCCCTCAATGCTCCAGGTGTCCCTAAGGCCTTGTGAACCCCCAGTGTCCCCACAATGTCCCTGACCCCACCATGGTGTCCCTGACCCTGAGTATCCCCAGGCCGGTGCTGATGGAGCAGCCGGACATTGTGGTGGGCACTCCTGGCCGTGTCCTGGCACACGTGGCCAGGCACAGCCTGATCCCTCCCTGGGTGTCCCTGATCCCCGGGTGTCCCCTTGGTGTCTCTGACCCCCGGGTGTCCCCTCGGTGTCCCTGATCCCCGGGTGTCCCCTTGATGTCCCTGACCTGGGGTGTTCCCTGGTGTCCCCAGGCCGGTGCTGATGGAGCAGCCGGACATCGTGGTGGGTGCTCTGGGCCATGTCCTGGTGCACGTGGCCTGGCACAGCCTGATCCCTGACCCCTCTCTGGGTGTCCCTGACCCCTGATCCCCGGGTGTCCCCTTGATGTCCCTGACCCGGGGTGTCCCCTGGTGTCCCCAGGCCGGTGCTGATGGAGCAGCCGGACGTTGTGGTGGGCACTCCTGGCCGTGTCCTGGCGCACGTGGCCGGGCACAGCCTGGCCCTGCGGCCGTGGCTGGAGGTGCTGGTGCTGGACGAGGCCGACCTGCTGCTGTCCTTCGGCTGCGGGGACGACATCAGGGCCCTGCTCTGGTGGGACACCCGGGAACACCTGGGACATGGGGGGGTACATGGGGGGGACAGTGAGGGGGACAGTGCGGGGACACGGGGGGGGGCATGGAGGGACAATTTGAGGGGACGTGGAGGGACAGGACAGGGGTATGGAGGGGACAGAGGGGGGACATGGAGGGGACAGTGAGGAGGAGAGTGCAGGGACATGGGGGGACAGTGCAGGGGTACAGGGGGGACATGGGGGGACAATAGGAGGGGACAGTGCAGGGGACATGGGGCGCAGTGGGGGGGTACAGCAGGGACATGGAGGGGACAGTGAGGATGGCGTGAGGGGACACAGGCAGACATGAGGGGGACATGAGTGGGACAGTGGGAGGGGACATGAGGGGACAGTGCACTCTCCCCCCCACTGGTACTGGGGGGACACAGGAGGGACAGTGAGGGGACAGTGAAGGGGACGTGGGTGAGACGATGGGAGGGGACATAAGGGAACAATGCAGGGGTAGAGGGGGAACATGGGGGGACGTGGGTGGACAGGGGGAGAGGACAGTGCAGGGGACTGTGGGGGGACACAGGTGGGACAGTGCAGGGACATGGGGGTGAAGGGCACAGGTAAAGGGTTGGGGGCACTACTGAGGGTTTGGGGGTCTCTGAGGGTTTTGGGGGACCACTTAAGATTTGGGGAGCTCAGAGTTTATGGGGGCACTGCTGAGGGTTTGGGGGGCTCTGAGGGTTTTGGGGGGACCACTGAAGGTTTGGGGAGCTCAGAGTTTATGGGGGCACTTAGAGGGATTTGGGGTGCCGGGGGGAGGGTTGGGGTGCCTGGGGAGTTTTGGGGTTCGGGGGGGGTTGGGGTGTCCAGGAGGTTTTGAGGTTCTGGGGAGCAGTTTAGGGGGTTTGGGGTGTCCCTTGGGGGGGGGGGTTGGGGTGCTCTGGAGGTATTTGGGGGTGCCTGGGGGATGGTTTGGGGTGCCCTGGAGGGATTTTGGGTGCCCTGAAGGGATTTGGGGTTCCCTGGGAGGATTTGGGGTGTCTAGATGGGTTTGGGGTGCCCTGGGGGCGGTTTGGGGTGCCCTGGGGGCAGTTTGGGGTGCCCGGGGGGTTTTGGGGTACCCAGGGAGGATTTTGGGGTGCCCTGGAGGGATTTTGGGTGCCCGGGGGTTTTGGGGTGCCCCTGACCCCCCGTTTCCCCCCAGCCACCTGCCCAAGATCTACCAGGCCATGCTGGTGTCGGCCACGCTCAACCCCGAGCTGGAGGCGCTGCAGGAGCTGGTGCTGCACAACCCCGTGAGCTTGGGGGGATTTGGGGGGATTTCAGGGCAGGGAAACACCAGGATTTGGGAACTCCATCCCCCATTTCCCATCCCCAATCCCAAATTCCCATTCCAGCTGCAGGTTCTTCCCCCAGAGCCGCAGCTCCTGGGATTTCCCAGCTGCAGCAGTTCCAGGGAATTCCAGCTCCCTGACCCCAAATTCCCATCCCCAATCCCAGATTCCCATTCCAGCTATGGGTGCCCCCCCTGGAGCCCCAGCTCCTCTACATTTCCCAGCTGCAGCAGTTCCAGGTGCTGGAAATTCCAGCTCCCCAGTCCCAAATTCCCATCCCTGACCCCAAGTTCCCATCCCTGACCCCAATCCCCGTTGCAGGTGCAGGTGCTGCCCCCGGAGCTGCAGCTACCGGGCCATTCCCAGCTGCAGCAGCTGCAGATGCTGGGAATTCCAACCCCAATCCCCATTTTGAGTCTCTAATCCCAAATTCCCTTTCCATGTGCTGGGAATTCCAACTCCCTAACCCCAAATTCCCATCCCTGACCCCAAATTCCCATTCCAGGTACAGGTGCTCCCTCTGGAGCCCCAGCTCCCAGGATTTCCCATCTGCAGCAGTTCCATGTGCTGGGAATTCCAACTCCCTAACCCCAAATTCCCATCCCTGACCCCAAATTCCAGCTCCCTGACCCTAATCCCCGCTGCAGGTGCAGGTGCTCCCTCTGGAGCCCCGGCTGCTGGGATTTCCCATCTGCAGCAGTTGCAGGTGCTGGGAATTCCATCTCCCTGACCCCAAATTCCAGCTCCCCAATCCCAAATTCCACCTCCCTGACCCCAAATTCCCATCCCTGACCCCAATCCCCGCTGCAGGTGCAGGTGCTGCCCCCGGAGCCGCGGCTGCCGGGCCATGCACAGCTGCAGCAGCTGCAGGTGCGCTGCGGCACGGAGGAGGACAAGTTCCTGCTGCTGGCGGCGCTGCTGAAGCTGCGGCTGCTGCGGGGCCGGGCGCTGCTCTTCGTGGGCAGCCTGCCCCGAGCCTTCCGCCTCAAACTCTTCCTGGAGCAGTTCGGGATCCCCGCCTGCACCCTCAACCCGCAGCTGCCAGCACGGTCACGGTGAGAAATGAGGGATTAATGCGCTGGGGTTTGTGGGAATTCCTCTTTGGGACCTCAATTCCCAATGGGGTGGGACCTATGGGATGGGATTAATGGGGTGGGATGGGAATTCCTGTTTGGGACCTCAATTCCCAATGGGGTGGGACTTATGGGATTGGATTTATGGGGTGGGATGGGAATTCCTGTTTGGGACCTCAATTCCCACTGGGGTGGGACCTATGGGATGGGATTAATGGGTTGGGATGGGAATTCCTGTTTGGGACCTCAATTCCCACTGGGGTGGGACCTATGGGATGGGATTAATGGGTTGGGATGGGAATTCCTGTTTGGGACCTCAATCCCCAATGGGGTGGGACTTATGGGATGGGATTTATGGGGTGGGATGGGGTGGGAATTCCTGTTAGGGACCTCAGTTCCTGGGAATTCCTATTTGGGACCTTATCTCACAGCTGCCAGCACGGTCACGGTGAGAAATGAGGGATTAATGGGGTGGGGTTTATGGGAATTCCTGTTTGGGACTTCAATTCCCAATGGGGTGGGACCTATGGGATGGGATTAATGGGGTGGGATGGGAAGTCCTGTTTGGGACCTCAGTTCCTGGGAATTCCTATTTGGGACCTCATCTCACAGCTGCCAGCACGGTCACGGTGAGAAATGAGGGATTAATGGGGTGGGGTTTGTGGGAATTCCTCTTTGGGACCTTAATTCCCAATGGGGTGGGACCTATGGGATGGGATTAATGGGGTGGGATGGGAATTCCTATTTGGGACCTCATCTCACAGCTGCCAGCACGGTCACGGTGAGAAATGGGGGGAACGGGGTGGGGTTTATGGGAATTCCTGTTTGGGATCTCAGTTCCTGGGAATTCCTATTTGTGTCCTCAATTCCAAATGGGGCAGGATCTATGGGGTGGGGTGAGAATTCCCATTTGTACCCTCATCCCGCAGCTGCCAGCACGGTCACGGTGAGTTCTGCTGGGATAAGGGGGTGGGGTTTGTGGGAATTCCCATTTGTGTCCTCAGTTCCCAGTGGGGTGGGATCTGTGGGTTGGGATGGGAATTCCTGTTTGTGCCCTCATCCCACAGCTGCCTGCCAGGTCCAGGTCAGTTCTGGGGTAATGGGGTGGGGTTTGTGGGAATTCCCATTTGGGACCTTAATTCCTGGGAATTCCCGTTATGGGACCTCATCCCACAGCTGCCAGCACAGTCACAGTGAATTCCAGTGGGATTTGTGGGGTGGGATGGGAATTCCCATTTGGGACCTCAATTCCTGGGAATTCCCTTTTGGAACCTCAACCCGCAGCTTCCAGCACGGTCACAGTGAGTTCTGGTGAGATAATGGGGTGGGATTTGTGGGGTGGGATCTGTGAGGTGGGATCTGTGCTTTGGGATGGGAATTCCCATTTGTGCTCTCAGTTCCTGTGATCTCACCTGATCCCAGTCATTCCTGAGGGGAAATGATGATGTGGGACGGGAATTCCTGTTTGGGGTCTCCATTCCTGGGAATTCGCATTCGTGTGGGATGTCCCTGGTGACACTGGGTGACCCTGGTGACACTGGGATGTCCTTGGTGACACTGGGATGTCCTTGGTGACACTGGGTGACCCTGGTGACCCTCGTGTCCCTGTCCCAGGTGCCACGTCATTGCCCAGTTCAATCGTGGGCTCTACGATTACATCGTGGCCACTGACGAGGAGGGGACAGCAGAGCCACCCCGGCAGGGGACAGCCAGGTCAGCTGGGGACAGCCCTGGGGTGGCACTGGGGACACCAGGATGGCACTGGGGGCTGGGGGTGGCACTGGGGACAGCGGGGTGGCACTGGAGACTGGGGGTGGCACCAGGGACTGGGGAGGCACTGTGGACTGTGGGTGGCACTGAGGACAGCAGGGTGGCACTGTGGACTGGGGGTGGCACTGTGGACTGGGGGTGGCACTGGGGACTGCGGGGTGGCACTGGGGACTGGGGGTGGCACTGAGGACAGCAGGGTGGCACTGGAGACTGGGGGTGGCACCAGGGACCGGGGAGGCACCAGGGAGCCATTGGTGCCACCTGTGTCATGTGGGTGGCACCAGGGACTGGGGGTAGCCCTGGGGACAGAGCCAGTGGGGACAGCAGCCATATCCCCATGTCCCTGAGTGTCCCCAGGAAGGGTGGCAGCAGAGGACAGCCACCACAGTGTCCCTAACTGTCCCTGTGTCCCCAGGAAGGGTGGCAACAGCAAGAGACAGCCACTGCAGTGTCCCCATGTCTCTGACTGTCCCTGACTGTCCCTGTGTCCTCACAGGAAGGGTGGCAGCAAGAAGGGTGTCCCCAGGAAGGGTGGCAGCAGCAGGGGACAGCCACCGCAGTGTCCCCAGGACCCCGAGTTCGGGGTCTCTCGTGGCATCGATTTCCAGAATGTCGCTGCTGTCATCAACTTCGATGTCCCCAACTCGGTGGACACCTACATCCACCGCGTGGGCAGGTGTGTCACCAGGGTCACCACAGTGTCACCAGGGGGCTGGGGGTGTCACCAGGGGGGTCCTGCAGTCACAACTTTGATGTCCCCTAACTCAGTGGAGACCTGCATCCACCACATGGGCAGGTGTGTCACTGGTGTCACCAGGGTCCCCAGGGTGTCACCGGGGTCACCAGGGGTGTCTCAGGGGTGTCCCCAGGGGCTCTGGGGGTGTCCCTGCCTGGCTGGGGGACCCCAGAGGTGTCTGGGTGTCCTCGGGGGTTCTGTGTCCCAGCGTGTCCCCAAGCATGTCCCCTGGTGTCCTAGCATGTCCCCTGTCCCCAGGGGTGTCTCCAGTTCCCAGGGGTGTCCCCAGGGTGTCAGGGCTGTCCCCAGGGCTGTCCGAAGGCTGTCTCCAGGACTGTCCCCAGGGCTGTCCCAGCGTGTCCCTGTCCCCAGGACTGTCCCCCAGGGCTGTCCCCCATGTCCCAGTGTGTCCCTGTCCCCAGGGCTGTCCCCCATGTCCCAGTGTGTCCCTGTCCCCAGGGCTGTCCCCTGTGTCCCAGTGTGTCCCTGTCCCCAGGACTGTCCCCAGGGCTGTCCCTAGGGCTGTCCCAGCATGTCCCTGTCCCCAGGGCTGTCCCCAGGGCTATCCCCTGTGTCCCAGCGTGTCCCCGTCCCCAGGACTGTCCCCAGGGCTGTCCCTAGGGCTGTCCCAGCATGTCCCTGTCCCCAGGGCTGTCCCCAGGGCTATCCCCTGTGTCCCAGCGTGTCCCCGTCCCCAGGGCTGTCCCCAGGGCTGTCCCCTGTGTCCCAGCTTGTCCCTGTCCCAAGGGCTGTCCCCAGGGCTGTCCCCCATGTCCCAGCGTGTCCCTGTCCCCAGGACGGCGCGTGGGGACAACTCTGGCACGGCGCTGACGCTGGCACTGCCACATGAGCTGGAGGCGCTGGGACGCATCGAGGACGCGCTGGCAGGAGGTGAGGGGACACTGGGGACACTGGGAGGGCTTGGGGACAGTGGGGACACCGGGGGGGTTTGGGGAGCTGGAGGGACTTGGGGACACTGGGGAGGGTTTGGGGACACTGAAGGGGCTTGGGGACACTGGGGGAGGGTTGGGGACACTGGGAAGGGTTTGGGGACACTGGGGTGGCTGAGGGGACATTGGGGCACTAAGGTGGCACCAAGGGGACAGTGGGGACAGCATGGTGACCCCGTGTCCCCACAGCAGTCCCTGCTGCAGCCATACGAGTTCTGCATGGGGGTGGCACTGGGGGGTTTGGGGACCCTGGGGACTGAGGGGCTTTGGGGGGTTCCTGGTGGGACTGAGGGGACATTGGGGACACTGAGGTGGCCCCATGTCCCCACAGAGAACGGGCAGTCCCTGCTGCAGCCGTACGAGTTCCGCATGGAGGAGATCGAGACCCTGCGGTACCGCTGCCGGGTACGGGGACACTGAGGGGACAGAGGGGACACTGGGGACACTGAGGGACACTGGGGACACTGAGGGGACACTGGGGACACTGAGGGGGCACTGGGGACACTGAGGGGACACTGGGGGGACACTGGGGACACTGAGGGGACACTGGGGACCCTGGGAGGACACTGAGGGGACACTGGGAACACTGGGGACACTGGGGGGACAGTGAGGGGACACTGGAGACACTGAGGGGACACTGAGGGGACACTGGGGGGACACTGGGGACACTGAGGGGACACTGGAGACACTGAGGGGACACTGCGGTACTGGTTCCAGGTATGGGGATGGTCAGGGGACACTTGGGGACACTGAGGGTGCTGGTGCCACCCTGTGTCCCCTCCTGAGGAGGCAGTGAGGGGGTCCCTGGGGGAATCCCAGTGTCCCCAGGACGCCATGCGCTCTGTCACTGAGCAGGCCTGTCCCCAATGTCCCCATTCATGTCCCCATGTCCCCAATGTCCCCATTCATGTCCCCATGTCCCCAATGTCCCCATTGATGTCCCCATGTCCCCAGGACGCCATGCGCTCTGTCACCAAGCAGGCCTGTCCCCAATGTCCCCATGTCCCCAATGTCCCCATTGATGTCCCCATGTCCCCAGGACGCCATGCGCTCTGTCACCAAGCAGGCCGTGCGCGAGGCGCGGCTCCGGGAGCTGCGGCAGGAGCTGCTCAACTCCGAGAAGCTCAAGGTGAGACCCAGACTGACACCCAGAATGGGGGAAAAACACCCAGAATTGGGTAAAAACATCCAAAATGGGGTAAAAACATCCAAAATGGGGTAAAAACACACAAAATGGGGTAAAAACACACAAAATCAGGTAAAAAATCCAAAATGGAGTAAAAACATTCCAAAGTGGGGTAAAAACACCCAAAATTGGGTAAAAACATCCAAAATTGGGTTAAAAGATCTAAAATCGGATTAAAACATCCCAAATTGGGTAAAAACGTCCAAAATTGGGTAAAAACACCTGAAATAGGGATAGGAACATCTTGAAATGGGATGAAACATCCCAAAATGGGGTAAAAACATCCCAAAATGGGGTAAAAACATCCAAAATGGGGTAAGAACATCCAAAATTGGGTTAAAACATCCCAAATTGGGTAAAAACATCCAAAATGGGATAAAATCATCCAAAATTGAGGGAAAAACATTCAAAATGGGGTAAAAACACCCAAAATGGGGATAGAAAACCTAAAATCAGGTAAAAACATCCTAAATAGGGAGAGAAACCCCAAAAAAAGGGGATAGGAACCCCAAAATTGGGTTAAAACCATCCAAAATGGGGAAAAAAACCCAAAATCTGGATACAACCCCCAAAATTTGGATAGAAACCCCAAAATTTGGATAAACCCCCCAAAATCAGCATAAAACCCCCAAAATTGGGATTAAAAAAAGCAAAAATTCTTTAAAATGGGATTAAAACCCCTTAAATCCCCCAAAATGGGGATAAAAGTGCCCAGAAATCCTTTAAAATCGGATAAAAACATCCAAAATTGGGATTTTAAATTCTGAATTCCCCCTAAAAACCCAAATTGTCATTAAAAAAAACCCTTTAAAAATCCCAAATGCCCCTTTAAAAACCCCAGATCCCTTTTAAAATGTTAAATTTCCATTAAAAGAAAATAAAAATTCCTCTTTAAAACCCCAATTTTCTCTTTAAAAACCCCAAATCCCTTTTAAAACCCCAACTCCTTCTCAATACCCCCAAATTTCCATTAAAAATGGCAAAATCCCTTTAAAAATCCCAAATTTCCATTAAAAAAACCCTAAATTCCCCCTTAAATCCCTTTAAAAAAAACCCAAAATCCCTTAAAAACCCCCAATTTTCCTTTTAAATAACCCCAAATTTCCCCTTAAAAACCCCCAAATTTCACTTTTAAAACCCTAAAATTCCCTTTAAAAAAAAAACAAATCCCTTTAAAACCCCAAATTCCCTTTAAAAACCCCAAAATCCCATTAAAAAGGAACCCAAAATCCCATTTAAAAAAAAACCCACATTCCTCTTTTAAAAACCCCAAATTTCCATTTTAAAAACCCCACAAAATTCCCTTTAAAAAAAAAACCAAATTCCTCTTAAAAAACCCAGAATCCCATGAAAAAGGAACCCAAAATCCCATTTAAAAAACCCCCAAATTCCCTTTAAAAAACAACCCAAATCCCTCTTTTAAAAACCCCAAATTCCCCCTTTAAAAAACCACAAAATTCCCTTAAAAAAAACCCCAAATTCCCCTTAAAAACCCCAAAATCCCATTAAAAAGGAACCCAAAATCTAATTTAGAAAAACCCCAAATCCCTCTTTTAAAAACCCCAAATTCCTCTTCTAAAACCCCAAATTTCCCCTTTAAAAAACCCCAAATTCCTCTTTTAAAACCCCCAAATTTCCTCTTTTAAAAAATCCCCAAATTCCTCTTTAAAAAACCCAAATTCCTCTTTTAAAAAAGCCCAAAATCCCATTAAAAAGGAATCCAAAATTCCATTAAACCCCCCTCAAATCTCATTTTAAAAAACCCAAAATTCCTCTTTTAAAAACCCCAAATTCCCCTTTAAAAAACCCCAAAATCCCATTAAAATAACCCCAAATCTCATTTTAAAAACCCTAAATCCTTCTTTAAAAAACCCCAAAATTCCCTTTAAAAAACCCCAAAATTCCCTTTAAAAAACCCCAAAATTCCCTTTAAAAAACCCCAAAATTCCCCTTTAAAAAACCCCAAAATTCCCTTTAAAAAACCCCAAATTCCCCTTTAAAAAACCCCAAATTCCCCCTTTAAAAAACCCCAAAATTCCCTTTAAAAAACCCCAAAATCCCCCTTTAAAAAACCCCAAAATTCCCTTTAAAAAACTCCAAAATCCCCTTTAAAAAACCCCAAATTCCCCTTTAAAAACCCCAAATTCCCCTTTAAAAAACCCCAAATTCCCCTTTAAAAAACCGCAAAATTCCCTTTAAAAACCCCAAATCCCCCTTTAAAAAACCCCAAAATTCCCTTTAAAAAACTCCAAAATCCCCCTTTAAAAAACCCCAAATTCCCCTTTAAAAACCCCCAAATTCCCCTTTAAAAAACCCCAAAATTCCCTTTAAAAAACTCCAAAATCCCCCTTTAAAAAACCCCAAATTCCCCTTTAAAAAACCCCAAATTCCCCCTTTAAAAAACCCCAAAATTCCCTTTAAAAAACCCCAAAATTCCCTTTAAAAAACTCCAAAATCCCCCTTTAAAAAACCCCAAAATTCCCTTTAAAAACCCCTGAAATCCCATTAAAAAACCCCAAAATTCCCTTTAAAAAACTCCAAAATCCCCCTTTAAAAAACCCCAAATTCCCCTTTAAAAACCCCCAAATTCCCCTTTAAAAAACCCCAAAATTCCCTTTAAAAACCCCCGAAACCCCATTAAAAAAAAAAACCAAATCCTTTGGGGTTTTCCTCCCCAAACCCTGAATTTTACCCCAATTTTTGTTACTTTAGCAGCACCCAGCGGGGTTTTGGGGAGGAATTTCCCTGCTGCGACGAACAAATTAATGCCTAATTAACGATTAATTAATGATGAATTAATTAATTGAGGATCGATCCGGGGTTTTGGCGTTTCCAGGTTTATTTTGAGGACAATCCCCGGGACCTGCAGGCGCTGAGACACGACCGACCCCTGCACCCGGCCAGCGTGCAGCCACACCTGGGCCACGTCCCCGAGTACCTGGGTACAAAAATGGGGCGAAAATTGGGGAAATTGGGAAAAATGGGAAAAAATGGGAAAAACCCAGGAAAAAACGGGATAAAAATGGGGAAAAAATGGGAAAAAACGGGATAAAAATGGGGAAATTTGGGGGAAAAATGGGTAAAAATGGGAAAAAATGGGTGGGAAATGGGGAAATGGGAGCAGCCACAACTGGGCCACGTCCCCGAGTACCTGGGTACAAAAATGGGGCAAAAACCCGGGAAATTGGGAAAAAATGGGGGGAAATGGGAAAAACCCAGGAAAAAATGGGATAAAAATGGGAAAAAACGGGATAAAAATGGGGAAATTTGGGGGAAAAATGGGTGGGAAATGGGGAAATGGGAGCAGCCACACCTGGGCCACGTCCCCGAGTACCTGGGTACAAAAATGGGGCAAAAACCCGGGAAATTGGGAAAAATGGGGAAAAATGGGAAAAAACCAGGAAAAAATGGGATAAAACCAGGAAAAAACGGGATAAAAATGGGGAAATTTGGGGGAAAAATGGGTGGGAAATGGGAGCAGCCACACCTGGGCCACGTCCCGGAGTACCTGGGTACAAAAACGGGGCAAAAACCCAGGAAATTGGGAAAAATGGGGAAAAATGGGATAAAAATGGGAAAAAAATGGGAAAAAACAGGGTAAAAATGGGGAAATTTGGGGGAAAAATGGGTGGGAAATGGGGAAATGGGAGCAGCCACACCTGGGCCACGTCCCAGAGTACCTGGGTACCAAAATGGGGCAAAAATTGGGGAAATAGGAAAAAATGGGAAAAACCCAGGAAAAAACGGGGTAAAAATGGGGAAATTTGGGGAAAAATGGGTAAAAATGGGAAAAAATGGGTGGGAAATGGGGAAATGGGAGCAGCCACACCTGGGCCACATCCCCGAGTACCTGGGTACAAAAATGGGGCAAAAATTGGGGAAATGGGAAAAAATGGGGAAAAAATGGGAAAAACCCAGGAAAAAAGGGGATAAAAATGGGGAAATTTGGGGAAAAATGGGTGGGAAATGGGGAAATGGGAGCAGCCACACCTGGGCCACGTCCCCGAGTACCTGGGTACAAAAACGGGGCAAAAACCCGGGAAATTGGGAAAAATGGGGAAAAATGGGGAAAATATGGGAAAAAATGGGAAAATTTGGGGGAAAAAATGGGGAAAAGATGGGAAAAAATGGGTGGGAAATGGGAGCAGCCAACCTGGGTCACGTCCCGAGTACCTGGGTACCAAAAATGGGGCAAAAACCCGGGAAATTGGGAAAAATGGGGAAAAATGGGGAAAAAATGAAAAAAAAAAAACCAGGAAAAAACGGGGTAAAAATGGGGAAATTTGGGGAAAAATGGGTGGGAAATGGGAGCAGCCACACCTGGGCCACGTCCCGGAGTACCTGGGTACCAAAATGGGGCAAAAATCTGGGGAAATAGGGAAAAATGGGAAAAAACAGAAAAAATCTGAGAAAAAAATGGATAAAAATGAGGAAAAATGGGGAAAAATTGTGGAAAAATGGGTGGGAAATGGGAAATGGGAAATGGGAGCAGCCCCACCTAGGCCACGTCCCGGAGTACCTGGGTACCCTAAAATGGGGCAAAAACTGGGGAAATTGGGAAAAATGGGGAGAAATGGGATAAAAATGGGAAAAACCCAGGAAAAAAGGGGATAAAAATGGGGAAATTTGGGGGAAAAATGGGTGGGAAATGGGGAAATGGGAGCAGCCACACCTGGGCCACGTCCCGGAGTACCTGGGTACCAAAACGGGGCAAAAACCCGGGAAATTGGGAAAAATGGGGAAAAATGGGAAAAAATGGGATAAAACCAGGAAAAAACGGGATAAAAATGGGGAAATTTGGGGGAAAAATGGGTGGGAAATGGGAGCAGCCACACCTGGGCCACGTCCCTGACTGTCCTGAGTACCAAAATGGGGCAAAATCCTGGGAAATTGGGAAAAATGGGATAAAAATGGGAAAAAATGGGAAAAAATGGAAAAAAAAAATTAAAAACCCAGGAAAAAAGGGGATAAAAATGGGAAAATTTGGGGAAAAATGGGGAAAAGATGGGAAAAAATGGGTGGGAAATGGAGAAATGGGAGCAGCCACACCTGGGCCACGTCCCAGAGTACCTGGGTACCAAAATGGGGCAAAAACCCAGGAAATTGGGAAAACTGAGGAAAAATGGGAAATAGGGATAAAAATGGGGAAAAATTGGGAAAAAACAGAAAAAATCTGAGAAAAAAATGGAATAAAATGAGTAAAAATGGGAAAAATGGATGGTAAATGGGAACAGCCACACCTGGGTCACATCCCCGACTACCTGGGTACCCAAAAATGGGGCAAAAATTGGGGAAATTGGGAAAAACTGGGATAAAAATGGGAAAAAATGGGAAAAATGGGTGGGAAATGAGAAAGGGGGGGGGGGACGGAAAAATGAGGGAGAAATGGGAGAAAATGGGAAAAATGGAGAGAAAATGAGAGGGAAATGGGGGAAATGGGAGGAAGATGGGGAAACCAGGGAGAAACTGGGAAAAATGGGGTGAAATGGGAAAAGTGAGGGGAAAACAGGGAAAAATGGGAGAGAAATGGGGGAAATGGGAAAAATGGGAGGGAAAGGGGGGGAAAAGGGGAAAAATGGGGAGAAACTGGGAAAAAATGGGGAGGAGATGGGAAAAGTGGTGGGAAAATGGGAAGGAAATGGGGGAAAAGGGGAAAAACAGGGAGAAAACAGGCGGGAAATGGAAAAAGCAGGGAGAAACTGGGAAAAATGGGGGAAAACCAGGGAGAAAATGGGGAAAATTGAGGGGGAAGTGGGAAAAGTGGGGGGGAAACGGAAAAATGGGAGAGAAATGGGAGAAAATGGGGAGAAAATGGGGAAAATGGGAGAAATGTGGGAAATATGTGGGAAATGGGAAAAATGGGGGGGGGGGAACCAGAGAAAAATGGGGAAAATTGGGGGGGAAATGGGAAAAGTGGGAGGGAAACAGGGAAAAATGGGAGAGAAATGTGGGAAAATGGGGGAAAATGGGAGAAAAATGGGGGAAAGGGAAAAAACGGGGAGAAAATGGGAAAACCAGAGAGAAACTGGGAAAAAATGGGGAAGAAATGGGAAAAGTGGTGGGAAAATGGAAAAATGGGAGAGAAGTGTGGGAAAATTGGGAAAATGGATAGAAAATGGGGGAAAGGGGGAAATCAGGGAGAAACTGGGAAAAACAGGGGGGAAATGGGAAAAGTGGGGGGAAAACAGGGAAAAATGGAAGGGAAAATGGGGAAAATGCAGAGGAAATGTGGGAAAATGGGAAAAATGGGGAACCTGGGGGGGAAATGGGAAAAATGGGGGGGAAAGCAGGGAGGAAATGGGAGAGAAATGTGGGAAAATGGGGAAAAATGGGAAAAAATGTGGGGAAAATGGGAGGAAAATGGGAAAACCAGGAGAAACTGGGAAAATATGGGGAGGAGATGGGAAAAGTGGCAGGAAAACAGGGAAAAATGGGAGAGAAATGGGGGAAATTGGAAAAATGGGAGAGAAATGGGGGAAATTGGAAAAATGGGAGAGAAATGGGGAAAAAGGGGGAAAAAAATGGGGGGGAAATAGGGAAACCAGGGAGCAACTGGAAAAAATGGGGGGGGAAATGTGGGAAATATGGGGGGAAGAGGAAATATGGGGAGAAACTGGGGAAAAATGGGGGAATGACAGGGGAAAATGGGAGAGAAATGGGGGGAAAGGGAAAAAATGGAGAGAAAATGGGGAAACGTGGGTGGGAAATGGGGAAAGCAGGGAGAAACTGGGAAAAATGGGGGAATTGGGGGGGAAATGGGAAAAATGGGGATTGGGAGAGGTTTGGGGGGTAGGAAGGAGCCCCTGATTGTGCCCCAGGTCCTGTTTTGGGGGAAAAAAACAGGAAAATGGGAAAAATGGGGCCAGGGGTGGTTTGGGGTGGAATAATCCCTTTTGTGCCCCCATAAATTTGGGGTTGGGGTGGGAAATGGGGAAATTTGGGTGCTGGGGATGATTTTGGGGTGGGAGATGGGGTAGAAACGGGGTTCAGGGATGGGTTTGGGGTGGTTTATGGGGTAAATTGAGGTCTGGGGGTGGTTTTGTATGGTTTATGAGGTCAGTTGGGGTTCAGGGGTGTTTTTAGGGTGGAACAACCCCTTTTAGTTCCTCCAGATTTGGGTGTGGGGTGGGAAATGGGATCATTTGGGTTCAGGGGTGGTTTTGGGGTGGGAAGTGGGGGAATTTGGGGTCTGGGGGTGGTTTTGGGGTGGTTTATGGGGTAAAATGGGGTTCAGGGGTGGGTTTGGGGTGGTTTATGGGATAATTTGGGTTCTGGTTTGGGGGTGGTTTATGAGGTAAATTGGGGTTTAGGGGTGGTTTTGGGGTGGAACAACCCCTTTTATCCCCCAGGTTTGGTTTTGGGGTGGTTTATGGGGTATGATGCAGTTCAGGGCTGGGTTTAGGGTGGGAAATGTGGAAATTTGGGGTCCGGGGGTGGGTTTAGGGTGGTTTATGGGATAATTTGGGGCCTCTGGGGGTAGTTTTGGGGTGGGAAATGGGTATAACGGGGTTCAGGGGTGTTTTGGGATGGAATAACCCCTTTTTACCACCCCAGGTTCGGTTTTGGGGTGGTTTATGGGGTAAAACAGGGCTCAGGCATGGTTTGGGGTGGGAAATGGGATGATTTGGGGTCTGGAGATGGTTTGGGGGTAGGAAATGGGGTAAATTGGGGTTCAGGGGTGGTTTTGGGATGGAACACCTGTGTATCGCCCCCAGTTTGGTTTTGGGGTGGTTTATGGGGTAAATTGAGCTCTGGGGGTGGTTTATGGGGTAAAACAGGATTCAGGGATGGTTATGGGGTGGTTTATGGGGTAAATTGAGGTCCAGGTTCTGTTTTGGGGTGGTTTATGGGGTAAACCGGGGTTCAGGGATGGTTGTGGGGTGATCTCTGGGGAAATTTGGGGTTCAGGAGTGGTTTTGGGGTGGGAAATGGGGATATTTGGGTTCAGGGGTGGTTTTGGGGTGGGGAATGGGGAAATTTGGAGTTCAGGGGTGGTTTTGGGGTGGTTTATGGGGTAAATCAGGCCCCAGGGGAGGTTTTGGGGTGCAATCTCCCCGTTTTTGCCCCCTCAGTGCCCCCCAGCCTCCGTGGCATCGCCAACCCCAACCCCAAGAAGAGAAAAGGGCCCCGAGGGGCTCGACGGGGAGGGAGCAAGGTGAGGGACCCCCCCGAACCCCAAATCCCACAAATTCCCCAAATTCCCCCAAAATTCCCTCAAAATTCCCCCCCAATTTCCTCCCAAATCCTTCCCCGAAATCTCACAGATCCCCCCTGAACCCTCAAATCCCCCCAAATTCCCACCCAGATCCTCCCCAAATCCCAAATCCCCTCCCCTGCCACTCCCAGGGGTCCTGCTGGGGGGGAGCAAAGGTGAGGGACCCCCCCGAACCCCCAAAATCCCCAAACCCCTCCCAAAATCCCAAAATCTCCCCAAAAATCCCCTGAACCCCCTTAAAATCCCCCAAATCTACCAACTGCCCCCCAAACCCCCTGAAATCCTCCAAACCCCCCAAAATCTCCTAAACCCCCCCAAAATCCCAACCCCCCTCCCCAAAATCTTCCCAAAATATCCCCAACCTCCCCCCAAAATGCCTCTGAAATCCCCCCAAATCCCCAAACCCCCCTGAAATCCCCCAATCCCCCTCCCAAATCCCCCCAAAATCCCAGAAATCCCCCAGACCCTCCCCCAAAATCTCCCAAATCTCCCAACCGCCCCCCAAAATCCCTCTGAACCCCCTCCAGATTCCCAAAATCCCCCAAATCCCTCTAAAATCCCCTAACCCCCCCAAAATCCCAAACCGTCCTCTCAAATCTCCCAACCACCTCCCAAATTCCCCCAAACCCTCCCAAAATCCCAAATCCCTACAAAATCGCCCCCAAGCCTCCAAAATCCCTCCTAAAATCTCCCCTTAAATTCCTCCAAATCTCTCCAATCCCCTCCAAATCCCTCCCCAAATACTCCAAATCCCCCAAATTCCCCCAAATCCCTCAAAATCCTCCCAAATCCCCCAAAATCCTCCCAAATCCCCCAAATTTCCCCAAATTCCCCAGTTTTGTGTTTCTGTTTCAGCCCCGCGGCTCCGGGAATCCCCTGCAGAGCTTCAGATTCACCCGGACAGGGAAGGGACGGGGACAGGCAGGGGACAGAGCCTGAGACACCAGGGACACCTGGGGACACCCCTGAGACACTGGGGACACCTGGGGACACCCCAGGGGACACCGGGGACACCCCCTGAGCCCCCTGGGGACACCCCCAGGGACACCCCCTGGGGACAGCTGAGGACAGCTGGGACGCCCCTGGGGACACCAGGAACACCTGGGACACCCCTGAGACACCAGGGACACAGGGGACACCCTGGGGACATTCTGGGGATACCTGGGACACCCCTGGGGACACCCCCTGAGCCCCCTGGAGACACCCCTGGGAACACCTGGGGACACCCCCTGGGACACTGGGGACACTTGGGGCACCCCTGAGACACCAGGGACACCCCCGGAGCCCCCTGGAGACAGCTGGGGACACCTGGGGACACCCCTGGGGACACCCCCTGAGCTCCCTGGGGACACCTGGGACACCCCCTGAGCTCCCTGGGGACACCCCTGAGACACCTGGGACACCGGGGGACAGCTGGGCACCCCTGGGGGCACCCCTGGGGACAGCTGAGACACCCCCTGAGACACCGGGGACACCCCTGGGGACACCCCCTGAGCCCTGGGGACACCCCCTGAGCCCCATGGGGACATCTCAGGGACACCTTAGGGACACCACAGCTGCCCCCTGAGGTCTCTGCTGCCACCCTGGGGCCACCCCGTGTCCCCCTTGGGGCTCTGGTGACAAATAAAGGTGCCAAGGAGCCGCTCTGGTGTCCCTTTGTGTCCCCGGGCCGGGCTGGGGACAGGGCCAGGCGGGTGACAGGGACACGCGGGGACAGGCTGGTGACGCAGGCGTGGGCAAAGGTGCCAGGGTGGGGTCCCCGGTATCTGTGCCCCGTTATCGTCCCCTGTCCCCCCTTATCTGTCCCCCCTTATCGTCCCCAAGGCTACCAGGGCCATAAACGGCGGGTCAGGGACACCTGGGGGTGGCACCGATGGCATCGGGGGTGGCACTGCCTTGGGGACACTGCAGGGGCACTGCGGGACCTGGGGGTGGCACTGCCTTGGGGACACTGTGGGGACACTGGGGGACCCGGGGGTGACACTGCCTGGCCTGGTGACATCGGGGATGGGGGTGGCATTGCCCCATCCTGGTGGCATCGGGGGTGGCACTGCCCAGCCTGGTGACATCGAGGACAAGAGCACTGAACCCGCCCAGGGACAGAGGGCACCGGGTGGCACTGTCACTGTCACACAGGATGGCACTGGGATGGTGCTGTCACATGTCACTGATGGCACTGTCACCACCACGATGGCGCTGGGATAGCGCTGTCACACTGGGGTGGCACTGGGATGGCACTGTCACATGGGAGGGATGTGGCCACGGTGGCACTGCACACCAGGATGCACTGCACACTGGGGTGGCACTGGGGCAGCACAGGGGGGCATGGCACGGGATGGCAGCGGGGTGGCAGTGGCACCGCCAGGATGTGTCACTGGCACCGCCGGGTCCCTGCCCACGGCCTGGGGACACCAGGGCGCCACACCCGGGATGTGGCACTGGCACTATCACAGCTGCCTGTGGGTGACGTCGCACTGCCACCCAGTGCCACCCAGTGCCACCCCGAGCTCCCAAATTCCCGGGTTTGTCCCCATTTCTGTGCCCGTGGGTGCCCCCCGCTGGCACTGCCACCTAGTGCCACCCCGAGCTCCCGAATTCCCGGGTTTGTCCCCAT
Source organism: Acrocephalus arundinaceus (assembly GCA_021534815.1). Lineage (NCBI taxonomy): Eukaryota > Metazoa > Chordata > Aves > Passeriformes > Sylviidae > Acrocephalus > Acrocephalus arundinaceus. The sequence goes on from JAJEOU010001729.1 coordinate 107,374, forward strand.
TTCGGTGCCACCCCGGTGCCACCCCGCCCTCCCGGAGCCGGGGCTGGCTCGGCCCCGCCCTGATCGATCGATCGCTGCGGGTTAATTAATGATGGCTGCGGGTTAATTACTGATCGCTAAACGTTAATTAATGATCCCCCATTGGCCCCGGTGCCGTCAGACCAGCAGGGCCCTCCCCGGGTGGCACCGCGGGGGCGGGGGGGGTTTAAAGGCTCGGGTGGCACTTGGGGACAGCCCCCGTCAGCATGGCCGGGTCCCTGGCACTGCCCGGCGCCCTCCTGGCCGCGCTCCTGGCGCTGGTAGGGGACAGGCGACACCGCGGGTGGCACCGGGAGGGCACCGGGGGCAGGCACGAGGAGTGACACGGGGGGGGGGGGTTTGGGGACACCGGTGCGGTGCCATCGGGGGACATTTGTGACATTTCGGGGCTGAGGGTGGCACAGCCGGGGGGGACACTGGTGCAGTGACGTTTGTGACATTTGGGGGGCCGAGGGTGACTCAGTCGAGGGGACACCGGTGCAGTGACATTTGTGACATTGGCGGGCCGAGGGTGGCACAGTTGGGGGGACACTGGCATGGTGACATTTGTGACATTTGGGGGCTGAGAATGGCACAGCTGGGGGGACACCGGTGCGGTGACATTTGTGACATTTGGCAGCTGAGGGTGGCACAGTCGGGGGGACACTGGCGTGGTGACATTTGTGAAATTGGGGGCTGAGGGTGGCACAGCTGGGGGTACATTAATGCGGTGACATTTGTGACATTTAGGGGCCAAGGGTGGCACAGCCAGGAGGACACTGTTACGGTGACATTTGTGACATTTGGGGGCTGAGGGTGGCACAGTCAAGGGGACACCGGTGTGGTGACATTTGTGACATTGGGGGGCTGAGGGTGGCACAGGGGGGGACACCAGTATGGTGACATTTGTAACATTTAGGGGCCAAGGGTGGCACAGCCAGCAGGACACCGGTACGGTGACATTTGTGACATTTGTGACATTTGGGGGCTGAGGGTGGCACAGCCGGGGGGGACACCTGTGTGGTGACATTTGTGACATTTGGGGGCTGAGGGTGGCACAGCCGAGGTGACACCGCTGTGTGGCACAGCCTCATTTGTGGTGCCCACTTGGTGACATTGAGGTGGCACTTGGAAGGTTTGGGGGTGGCAGAACCAGGGGACGCCCTTGTGGTGCCCTTTGGTGGCACTTGGGAGGGGGTGAGTGGGACACCCAGGGTGTCCTTTGGGTGCCCTTTGGGTCACATTCAGAAATGACAGGGCTGGGGACACCCTGGAGGTGCCCTTTGGGTGACATCTGGGTGACATTCGGCAGTGACAGCGCTGGGGACACCCCGGAGGTGCCCTTTGGAGGAGCTGGGAGTGGCAGAGCCGCTCCTTGTGGTGCCCTTGGGTGACACCTGGGTGACGTTTGGGGGAGCTGTTGGTGGCAGAGCAGGGGGACACTGCTGTGGTGCCCATCAGGTGCCCTCTGGGTGACACCTGGGTGACAGCTGGGTGACATTTGGGGTGACTGAGAGCAGCAGAGCCCCCTGAGAGGCAGGGGACAACTTTGTGGTGCCCTTTGCATTTGGGTGATATTTGGGTGCCGTTTGTGTGCCATTCCAGTGCCACTGGATGCCATTTGGGTGGCATTTGGGTGACATTTGGAGGGGCTGCGGTGACAGAATGGGGAGACACTGCTGTGGTACCCGCTGGGTGACATTTGTGTGACATTTTTGTGCTATTTGGGTGACATTTGGATGCCACTGGGTGCCACTTGGGTGACATTTGGGTTCCATTTGGGTGCTATTTGGGTGACATTTGGGTGACAATTGGGTGCCACTGGATGCCATTTGGGTGCCATTTTGGTACCATTTGGGTTCCATTTGGGTGCCAATTCGGTGCCATTTAGGAACCATTTGGGTGCCATTTGGGTGACATTTGGGTGCCATTTGGGTGACAATTGGGTGCCATTTTGGTGCCATTTGGGTGCCATTTGGGTGACATTTGGGTGACATTTGGGTGCCATTTGGGTGCCATTGGGGTGACATTTGGGTGCCATTTGGGTGACAATTGGGTGCCATTTTGGTACCATTCGGGTTCCATTTGGGTGCCGTTTGGGTGCCACTGGGAGCAACTGAAGGCGGCAGAGCTCTGAGGACACCACCGCACCCATCATCTTCCCCTTGACCCCTCAAGGTGCCACCACCAACATGCCACCAACCCCTCCCTGTCCCCTCCCTGTCCCCGCAGGCCTCGCCATCGCTGACCCCCAAGCACCAGGCCGGCGTCTGCGCCTTCTACGGCCAATGTGGGCGCAACCCCGAGGTCAACGTGTCCCTGGTGCCCTCCACGGTGCCCTGCCTGTCCAACGAGCCGGCGCGGAAGGCCTCGCGTGCGCTGCTGTCCCTGCTGCGCTCCGTGTGCCCCGAGCTGGCGCGTGGCGACAATGAGACCACGCTGGTGTGCTGCAACTACGCGCAGCTGGTGGCGTTGCAGCTCAGCGTGGCGCTGTCGGGCGCCGTGCTGTCGCGCTGCCCGTCCTGCGCCCGCAACTTCGCCAGCATGCACTGCCGCAACATCTGCAGCCCCGACCAGAGCCTCTTCACCAATGTCACCCGCGTGGCCAACACCTCAAAGCCCAGCGAGCTGGCCGTGCTGGAGTACCAGGTGTTCTACCGGCGTCGCTACGCCGAGGACGCCTTCGCCTCGTGCCAGGGCGTGCGGCTGCCGGCCACGGGCGGCTACGCCATCGACACCATGTGCGGGCGCTACGGCGCCAAGCTGTGCACAGCGCAGCGCTGGCTGGACTTCCAGGGCGATAAGAACAACGGGCTGGCGCCGCTGCAGATCGATTTCCGCCTGCTGCCCGACGACGCCGAGCCCGGCCAGGCCATCGCCCCGCTGGATGCGCCCACGTGGAGCTGCGACCAAGCGCCGGGCGCTGGTCAGGAGCCGTGCTCGTGCCAGGACTGCGCCCAGGCCTGCCCGCCCGTGGTGCCGCCGCCGGAGCCACCACCGCCGTTCCGCATCGGCCAGGCTGACGGTGTGCTGGTCATCTGCGTGCTGATCTTCGCCGTGCTGGCCCTGACCTTCCTGGTGGCTGTGCTGTGCCGCAGGGGTGCTGCCGAGCCGGCGCCGAAGCCCCGCAGCCGCGGGTGCTCACAGCGGGCGGGTGACGCCTGGTACGGCGCGCTGGAGCGGGTGTTCCGCTGGTGGGGCACGGCGGTGGCCTCGCACCCTGTGGTGGTGCTGGTGGTGGCCGTGGTGGTGGCCGGAGGGCTCTCGGCGGGGTTGGTGACCCTGCAGCTCACCACGGACCCCGTGGAGCTGTGGTCGGCGCCCAACAGCCGCGCCCGGCAGGAGAAGGAGTTCCACGACCGCCACTTCGGGCCCTTCCTGCGCACCAACCAGGTGATCGTGACGGCGCCGGGGCGCGCCGGCCTCACCTACGACTCGGTGGTGTTGGGTGCCAAGAACTTCAGCGGGGTGCTGGCCCAGGACGTGCTGCTGGCGCTGCTGGAGCTGCAGGACACCCTGGCGGCCACCGTGGCATGGGCGGCGGGCAGGAACGTGTCGCTGCAGGACGTGTGCTACGCGCCCCTGAACCCCAGCCAGCCCAGTGTGGGTGACTGCGCCGTGTCCAGTGTCACCCAGTACTTCCAGAACAACCGCAGCCACCTGGCGCTCACCGCCTGGCACCAGGACGGCAAGGAGCACGGCACTGTGGACTGGCACGACCACCTCATCTACTGCGTCAAGTGGGTGCCGAGGGGGCACGGGGGGCGCGGTTGTGGGGCTGGGGTGGTGCCCAGGGGCGACTGGACATGGCATGGTGCCTGATTTTGGGGCTGGGGTGACATCTGTGGGGTGCTAGACATGGCCTGGTGCCCATGGGGTGCCTGGTTGTGGGGCTGGGGTGGCGCCCATGGGGTGTTGGACATGGCCTGGTGCCCGTGGGGGTTTATCTGTGGGATTGGGGTGCTGTTTATGGGGTGCCAGCTTTGGGGATTCTGGTGCTCTCTGTGGGGCACTCGAGGGGTTGGGTGCCACCCACTGTCCCCAGGGTGTCACCCCTGTGTCCCCCAGGATGTCCAGGTGCCTGTGGGGTGCCGGGCTCAGGAGTTGGGGTGTCACACGCTGTGTCCCCATCATAGTTGCAATGTCACCCGTGTGTCCCCAGCACTGTGGGTGCCCAGCTGCAGGTTCAGGGTGCCATCTGCGTGTCCCCCATCACAGTTGGGGTGCCACCTGTGTGTCCCCCACCACAGCTGGGGTGTCACCTGCATGTCGTCTGTCACTGTGGGGTGCCCAGCTGTGGCCCTGGGGTGTCACTCACGTGTCCCCCAGCACTCTGGGGTGCCACCCACATGTCCTCTGTCACTGTGGGGTGCCCGGCTGTGGGTTCAGGGTGCCACCCTCGTGTCCCCCAGCATAGCCGGGCACTCTGAGGTGCCACCTGCATGTCCCCCATCACTGCGGGGTGCCTGACTGTTGGTTCAGGGTGTCATCCACGTGTCCTCTGTCACTGTGGGGTTCCCGGCAGTGTCTCTGGGGTGCCACCCGCGTGTCCCTCGTGCCGGCGGGCGCGGGGCGGGGGCCGGGCGGGCACAGCCCCCGCTGACGGCCCGGCCGTGTCCCACCAGCTCCCCGCTCTCCTTCAAGGACATCACGGCGCTGGAGCTGAGCTGCATGGCCGAGTACGGCGGGCCCGTCTTCCCCTACGTGGCCCTGGGCGGCTACCGCGGTACGGGGGGGGTCCGGGACCGTCCCCGCGCTGTCCCCGCGCCGCCCGCGCCGTCCCTGCGCCGTCCCTGACGCCGTGTCCCCGCAGGCTCGGAGTACACGGAGGCCGAGGCGCTGATTGTCACCTACTCGCTGAACAACTTCCCGCGGGGGGACCCGCGCCTCGAGTGGGCGCTGAGCTGGGAGCAGCAATTCCTGCGCGTGGTGCGCGACTTCCAGCGGCGCCACGGCCACAACCTCTCGGTCACCTTCATGGCCGAGGTGCGCCCGAGCCCCTCCCTGGCCCCGCCGTGTCCCCGCAGTGTCCCCGCAGTGTCCTCTCCGTGTCCCTGTCCCCTCCCTGTCTCCTCTGTGTCCTCCCCATGTCCCCGCCGTGTCCCTGGTGTCACCTGTGTCACTGGGGCCGTACAGGTTTCAGTGAAGCCCCGTGTCCCCGCCATGCCCCTGGTGTGTCACCCGTGTCCCTGTGTCACCGTGTCCCCTCCGTGATCCATGTATCCCTCCATGTCCCTGCTGTCCCCGTGTCCCTGTACCACCGTGTCCCCTCCATGTCCCTGTGCCCCCTGTGTCCCCAGTGCCCCTGATGCCCCCACGTCCCCGTGCCCCTGGTGTCCCCCATGTCCTTGTGCCCCGTCCATGTCCCCGCAACCCCGGTGCCCCCCGGGTCTTTGTGTTCCCCGTGCCCCCGGTGCCCCCCATGTCCCCGTGCCCCCTCCATGTCCCCGTGTCCCCAGTGCCCCCGGTGCCCCCGGTGCCCCCCTCAGCTGTCGCTGTCGCTGTCCCCTCAGCGCTCTCTGGAGGATGAGCTCAACCGCACGAGCGGGGAGGACATCCCGGTGCTGGCCACCAGTTACCTGCTGGTCTTTGCCTACATCGCGCTGGCCCTGGGCGAGTACACGGCCTGGAGGAGGGTCCTGGTGAGCCCGGGGGGGCACGGGGGGTTTCGGGGGGTCCTGGTGAGCCCGGCGGGGTACGAGAGGGGTCGGTTTGGGGGGTCCTGGTGGGGCTTGGGGTGTCAGTTTGGGGTCCCTGGGTGTGCTCGGGGTGGCAGAGGGTCCTGGTGACCCCGGGGGGGTTTGGGGGAGTCAGTTTTCGGGATCTTGGTGAGCCCCGGGGGGGTCGGTTTGGGGGGCCCCGGGGAGTTCAGGGGTTCGGGAGCTCCTGGTGAACCCCGGAGTGTCGGTTTGGGGGGGTCTGGGCGGTTCGGGAGGTTCCTGGTGAGCCCCGGGGGACTCTGGGGTGGTGGCAGCAGCCCGGGGGTGCTGATGTGGAGGTGCCGATCTGGGGGTGCTGCTCCGGGGGTGCTGATGTGGGGGTACCAATGTGAGGGGGCACAGATTTTGGGGTGCTGATGTGGGACGCTGACCCGGGGGTGCTGCCGCCCCGGGGGTGCTGACCCGGCCCGGGGCGCGGCAGGTGGAGTCGAAGGTGACGCTGGCCCTCGGGGGCATCGCGGTGGTGCTGGGGGCCGTGCTGGCCTCCATGGGGCTGCTGGCGCTGCTGGGGCTGCCCTCGTCCCTCATCATCCTCGAGGTCGTGCCCTTCCTCGTGCTGGCCGTGGGCGCCGACAACATCTTCATCTTCGTGCAGGAGCTGCAGGTGGGCCGGGGAACCGGGGGAACCGGGGGGCTCGAGGGGAACCGGGAACACCAAAGGGCTCGGGGGGCACTGGGGGGCACCGTGGGAAACTGGGGGGCAACAATGGGCAGAGAGGGAACACCGGGAGGAACTGGGGAGCTTTGGGGGGCACCAGGGGGCAGCGAGGGGGACTCAGGGGGCTCAGGGGGCACCGGAGGGCGCTGGGGGGCTCGGGGGTCAGTGAGGGGAACCGGGGGGAACTGAGGGGCTCCGGGGGAACTGGGGGCAGCGAGGGGAATTGGGGGGCTTCAGGGGGCACCGGGGGCACCAGAGAGCTCAGGGGGCTTGGGGGCAATGGGGGGGCACCGAGGTGAACCGAGGGGCACTGGGGGAACCGGGGGGGCTTTGGGAGGCACCAGGGGGCACAAGGGGAACCGGGTGACACCAGGGATCTCGGGGTTGGGGTGTCCTTGGGGGCGGGGGCACGTTCCAGGACAGGGATCCCCGTGGGGCAAGGCAGGCACCTGTGGGCATGGGGTTCTTTGGGGACAGGGGTGTCCATGGGGCACGGGGACACCTTTGGGGACACCTTTGGGGACAGGGCATGGGGCCAAGGAGATGCCTTTGGGGTCAGGGATCCTCACGGAGCACAGGGGACACCTTGGGGATGCCTTGGGGACACCTTGGGGACTGGGGTCTCTGTGGGGCACAGGGGTCTGGGGCACCTTTGGGGACAGGAGGGACACCTTGGGGACAAGGGACACCTTGGGGACAGGGGTACCTTGGGGACAAGTGTCTCTATGTGACAGGGGGGAGCAGGGAACAGGGGGGTTCTTGGGGCAGGGGGCCACCTGTGGGTCACGGGGGTCTGCATGGGACAGGACGACCTGGGGACACTTTGGGGACAGGATGGGGCACAGGGACTTGGGGACACCTTGGGGACAGGGATCCCCATGGGGCACGGGGACAGTTTTGAGATCCCCATAGGGAATGTGTCCCTAGGGGGGGACCCCGGTGACTCCCCGTGTGGCAGGGGGGCACCCTTGGGTGGGCGGGGGGTGTCCCTGGGTGTCCTCTGGATCTGGAGGTGTCCCCTGGCTCCGGGGGTGCCCCTGGGTTTTGGGGTCCCAGGGGGCTGTGGGGGTTTGGGGGTCCCTGGAGCTGGGGGTGCCCCTGGGTGTCCCCCGGCTCTGGGGGTGTCCCTTGGGTTTGAGGGTGTCCCTGGGTGTCCCCCGAGTCCAGGGGTATTCCTGGGCGTCCCCTCGTATCTGGGGTTGTCCCTGGGTGTCCCCTGGCTCCGGGGTGTCCCTGGGTGTCCCCTGGATCTGGGGGTGTCTCTGGGTGTCCCCCGGCTCCGGGGGTGGGTGTCCTGGGGGGGGTCTCTGGGTGTCCCCCGGCTCCGGGGGTGTCCTTGGGTGTCCCCTGGATCTGGGGGTAGATCTGGGGGTGTCTCTGGGTGTCCCCTGGCTCCGGGGGTGTCCCTGGGTGTCCCCCGAGTCCAGGGGTGTCCCTGGGTGCCCCCCCGGCTCCGGGGATGTCCCTGGGTGTCCCCTGGCTCCGGGGGTGTCCCTTGGGTCTGGGGGTGTCTCTGGGTGCCCCCCCGGCTCCGGGGGTCCCAGGGCCGCCCCTGACTCCCCCCCGGTCAGCAGCAGTCGCCGCGGGAGCCGGGCGAGACGCGGGAGCAGCACGTGGGCCGGGTGCTGGCACAGGTGGCGCCGAGCATGCTGCTCTGCAGCCTCTCCGAGACCGTCTGCTTCCTGCTCGGTGCGCCGGGAACGGGAGCGGGAACGGGGGGGAATGGAGGGACTGGAGGGAATGGGGGAGCGGGGGGACCGGGGCACAGGGGGGAACGGGAGAGCGGGGGATCGCGGGGACTGGGGGGAGCGGGGGACTGGGGGGCATCGGGGACATTGGGGACACCGGGGACACCGGGGAGGACTTGGAGAATCGGGGGAAACCGGAGGGTACAGGGACATGGAGGGCACGAGGGGCCCATGGGGATGGAGGTGGTACAGGGACACTGGGGACACTGGGGACACGGGGGAGCGGGGGGGGCGGGGCACCGGGGTGGCACCGGGGGGGGACCGGGAGGGAGGGGACGGGAGCGGGGGAAAAAGGGGGAGTGGGGGGACCGGGGGGACTGGAGGGTACAGGGACACGGGGGACACGGGGACACGAGGAACCGGGGGGAGTGGGGGGAACGGGGGGAGCGGGTGGGAGCAAAGGGTACAGGGACATGGAGGGCACGGGGGGCACACGGAGGTGGAGGTGGCACAGGGACATGGGGGACACTGGGGACATGGGGGCCGGGAGGACCGGGGGACACCGGAGCAGGGGACCAGAGGGGACCGGGGGCACCGGAGCAGGGGACCAGAGGGGACCGGGGGGTACAGGGACATGGAGGGCACGGCGGTCACTTGGGGATGGAGGTGGCACAGGGACACCGGGGGCACTGGGGGCACTGGGGACAAGGAGCGGGCACAGGGACACGGGGACATGAGGGACGTCGGGGTGCACAGGGCACAGGGGGGGCGCAGGGGGGCACAGGGACCTGGGGGACACGGGGGACACTGTGGGCACAGGGGGGGCACAGGGACACGGGGGACGGGCCGGGGGGGTTGGGGGAGCTGGCATGGGGTCCTGGTGACCCGGGGGTGCCCGAGGCTGTCCCGGTGACCCGGGGGTGTCGGGGAGGGTTTCCCCTGCTGTCCGGTGACCCGAGGGTGGCAGGGGGTGTCCGGTGACCCGGGGGGGTTTCCGGGGTTGTCCCGGGGGGTTCCCGGGTCTCTCCAGTGCCCGGGGGTGTTCCGGGTCTCTCCGGTGACCGGGCTGCCCGGGGCTCCCGCAGGTGCCCTCTCGTCCATGCCCGCCGTGCGCACCTTCGCGCTAACGGCCGCGCTGGCCATCGCGCTGGATTTCCTGCTGCAGATGTCCGGCTTCGTGGCGCTGGTGGCGCTGGACATCCGGCGACAGAGGTGACACTGGGGGACACCGCGGGGCCGCGGGAGGGGAGCGCGGGGTGGGCGCGGGGTGGGTGTGGGGACCCAAGGGTGGGGACCTCAGGGTGGGCGTGGGGTGCCCAGGGTGGTCATGGGGTCCCCAAGGTGTGTGTGGGGTCCCCAGGCTGGGCACAAGGTGGGCATGAGGTCCCCAGGATGGGCACAGGGTGGCCATGGGGTCCCCAGAGTGGGTGTGGGGACCTCGGGGTGAGTGTGGGATCCCCAGGTTGGGCACAGGGTAGCCATGAGGTCCCCAGGGTGGGTGAGAGGTCCACAGAGTGGGCATGGGGATGCCAGGGGGGGTGTGGGTGGGTCTGAGGGCCCCAAGGTGGCCGTGGGGACCCCCTGGGGCCCCCAGCGTGTGTGAGGACCCCCAGGCTGTGCCCGGGGCGGGCAGGGCACACCCGCGGGGCTGGCAGGACACACCCTCGTGGGTCCGTGCCAGCCCCCCCGTGCCCCCCAGGCCGGGCGCTTCGATCTGTGCTGCTGCTGCGGGACGGGCAAGGGGCGCCCGGCCGGGGCGGGGGCGCGGCTGCTGCGGCCCTTCCTGGAGCGCTTCTACACCCCCGTGCTGCTGCACCCGCTCGTGCGGCCCGCCGTGGTGAGCGGCACAGGGCATCGGGGGGCACGGGGGGCACGGGGGGTGCACGGGGGGCAGTGGAGGCACGGGGGGCACGGGGAACATTGGAGGACTTGGGGGTATGGGGGAACATGGGCGGCATCAGGGGGCGCGGGGGGCATGGAGGGAATGGGGGCATTGGGGGACATTGGGGGTATGGGAACATGGGGGGCATTGGGGGGTATTGGGAGGTATTGGGGGTATGGGAACATGGGGGGCACTGGGGGACATTGGGGACAGTGGAGGCACAGGGGGCATGGGGGGCATTTGGGGCATGGGGGGATTGGGGACAGTGCAGGTGTGAGGGCACAGGGGACACAGGGGGCATTGGGGAGCTGGGGGACCATGGGGCACACAGGGATGTGGGGGGCATGGGGACAATGGGGCACACAGGGATGTGGGGGGCATGGGGACAGTGGGGGACACAGGGGTGTGGGGGGCATGGGGACAGTGGGGCACACAGGGATGTGGGGGGCATGGGGACAGTGGGGGACACAGGGGTGTGGGGGGAAACGGGGGGGGTGGGCTCACAAGGGGTTGGAGGGCTTGAGGGCAAGGGGGGTGAGAAATGGGGCAGGGGGAGTCTGGGGTGTCCTGGGAGGGTCCTGGGGGACAGGTGGGGGGATGGGGACATGGAGGGACATGAGGGGGCTGGGCGGGGTTGTGGGGCCATGAGGGGCCAGGGGGGTCTAGGGGTCCTGGGAGGATGTGGGGGAATTTGGAGTTTAGGGGAACATAAAGGGGCTGTGAAGGGATTTGGGGGTCCTGGGGGGCTGGGGGAGGGGGGTTGGGGTCCTGGGGGGCTGTGAGGGGGTTTGTGGGGCCATGAGGGGTCAGGGGGGAATTTGGGGGTCCCGGGGGGGCTGGGGGGAATTGGGGGTCCCGAGGGGGCCGGGGGGGATTTGGGGGTCCCTGACCGAGCCCCCCCCAGGTGCTGCTGTTCCTGTTCCTGTCCTGCGCCGGGCTGTTCCTGCTGTTCCAGGTGTCCGTGGGGCTGGACCAGGAGCTGGCCCTGCCTGAGGTGAGGCCACACCCCAGGGACACCAGGGAACACTGGGGACGGGGGGGGACATCTGGGGGGAGCAGGCTTGGGGACACGTTGCGGGGACACGTTGCAGTGACATGTGGAGTGACACCTCTGAGCACCTGTGGGTGCTGGATGGGTGACACAGCCCTGTATGGGGACACACGAGGGGTGTGACATGGCCCTATATGGGGACACAGGAGGGGTGTGACACAGCCCTGTATGGGGACACATGGCAGGGTGACATGGCCCTGTATGGGGACACATGGCAGGGTGACATGGCCCTGTATGGGGACACATCGGGGTGTGACATGGGGATGTTGAGACCCCTCTGGGACCCCTCTGGGGGTGCCACCCCTGACACGTGGCTGTCCCCAGGATTCGTACATGCTCCAGTACTTCTCGGAGCTGAATCAGTACCTGGCCGTGGGTGTCCCCACCTACTTTGTCACCACGGGCGGGTACAACTTCTCCAGCACCAATGGCACCAACGCCATCTGCTCCAGCGCTGGCTGCGACGACGACTCACTGACCCAGACCATCCAGCTGGCCACGCTCTTCCCCAACGTGTGAGTGACACTCGGGGGACACCCCGGGGGACACCCCAGTGCTGGCCCTGCCCGGCTCCTGCCAGCCCCGTGTCCCTCCTGTCTCCCAGGTCCTACCTGGCCATCCCAGCCACCTCGTGGGTGGACGATTTCCTGGACTGGCTGAACCCCACAGGGCGCTGCTGCCGCATCCAGCAGGCCGGGGAGCACAAGGGAGAGTTCTGCCCCTCCACCAGCAGTGAGTGCAGGGATGAGGGGACATGGGCTACTCTAGGGTGGCCACTGGGTACCCACGTGGTAGCCGTTGGGTGGCCATTGGGTGTCCATTGCCGTGGCCATTGGGTGCCCACCATGGTGGTCATTGGGCACCCACCATAGTGGCCGTTGGGTGGCCATTGGGTGGCCATTGCTGTGGCCATTGGGTGCCCGCCATGGTGGTCATTGGGTGACCATTGGGTGGCCATTGCTGTGGCCATTGATTGGGTGCCCACCACGGTGGTTGTTGGGTAGCCATTGGCTGTCTACTACTGTGGTCATTGCGTGGCCACCATGGTGGTTATTGGGTGGCCATTGGGTGCCCACCATGGTGGTCATTGGGTGTACATTGAGTGTCCACTGCCATGGCCATTGGGTGCGCACCATGGTGGTCCTTAGGTGTACATTGAGTGTCAACTGCCATGGCCATTGGGTGCCCACCATTGTGGCCACTGGGTGGCCGTTGGGTACCCATCATGGTGGTCACTGGATGTCTGTTGGGTGTCCACTCTGATGGTCATTTGATGTCTGTTAGGTGCCCACTATGGTAGCTGTTGGGTGGCCATTGGGTGCCCACCATGGTGGCTGTTGGGTGGCCATTGGGTGTCCACTGTGGTGGTCATTGGGTGGCCATTGGGTAGCCATTGGCCATTGGGTGGCCATTGGGTGCCCACCATGGTGGTCACTGGGTGGCCATTGGTGCCTATTGGCTGTCCATTGTGTGCCCAAGATAATGGCATTTGGATGTCAATTGGGTGCCCACTGTGATGGCCATTGGGTGCCCACCATGCTGGCCCTTGAGTGCCCATTGGGTGCCCACCATGGTGGTCACTGGGTAACCAATGTGATGCCCACTGAGTGTCCACTGAGTGTCCATTGGGTGCCCACTGTGGTGATCATTAGGTACCTACTCTGATGACCATTGGGTGCCCACTTGGTGCCAGCAGTTATGGCCACTGTGCACCCTTTGGATGCCCCCTGTGACACCTGATGGTGCCAGCGGTGTCTGGTGGCCACACTGACCCTGTGGATGCTCGCTGTGACACCCAGCAATGCCAGCAGTGACCCCGCTGACTCCGCGGGTGCCTGCTGTGACACCCAACAGTGCCCAGTGACCCTGCTGACCTGTGGGTGCCCGCAGGTGAGCCGGGGTGCACGCAGTGCATGAAGCAGATGCGGCGCCCAACACCCGAGGAGTTCCAGCGCTTCCTGCCCTGGTTCCTGCAGGACCGGCCCAGCCTGCAGTGCGCCAAGGGGTGAGTGGCACCGGGTGGCCCTGGGTAGCACTGGGGTGACACTGGTGGCACTGGGGTACTTCTGATACCATATCTCCCCTGACTCTCTCGGGTGCCCCCTTGCCCCCATGTCCTCTGACTCTCCTGGGTGTCCCTGTGTGCCCCCTGACTGTCCCAGGTGTCCCCCCTGACCCCCCTGACTGTCCCAGGTGTCCCCCCTGACCCTCCTGGGTGTCCCCTGACCCCATGTCCCTCCTGTCCCCATGTCTCTGACCCTGTGTCCCCTGACCGTCCTGTGTCCCCTGACCCCGTGTCCCCTGTCCCCGTGTCCCCCACAGTGGCCTGGGTGCCTACGACACCGCGGTGAGCATGGACACCAACGGCACCATCCTGGGTGAGTGCGGGGTGACAGGGACAGGGGACAGGGCCGGGGGTGACATGGGGACAGGGCCGGGGGTGACAGGGACAGGGACAGGGATGACAGGGACAGGGGACAAGGACAGGGGTGACAGGGGACAGGGCCAGGGGTGACAGGGATAGGACCAGGGGTGACATGGGGACAGGGCCGGGCTGACAGGGGACAGGGCCTGGAGTGACATGGGGACAGGGCCAAGGGTGACATGGGGACAGGGCCGGGCTGACAGGGGACAGGACTGGGGGTGACATGGGTACAGCGGGGCCAGGGGGGACAGGGGACAGGGCTGGGGTGACAGGGGACAGGGGCCGGGGGTAATGCTGAGCCCCTGTGGTGGCCACTGAGCCCAGGGGTGGCTGTTGACCACATGATGGCTGATCCTCCCTGAGTGACCACTGCCCCCTGAGTGACCACTGCCCCTGAGTGACCATTGCCCCTGAGTGCCCACTGCGCCCTGAGTGCCCACTGCCCCCTGAGTCACCACTGCCCCCCTGAGTCACCACTGCGCCCTGAGTCACCACTGTCACCCTGAGTGCCCACTGCCCCTGAGTGACCATTGCCCCCAGAGTGACCACTGCCCTCTGAGTGCCCACTTCCCCCCTGGGTGCCCACTACTCTGGAGTGCCCACTGCCCCTGTCATGCCTGCTGCCCCCTGAGTGCCCACTGCCCCCTGACTGACCACTGCTCCTGAGTGTCCACTGCCCCCGAGTACCCACTCCCCCTGAGTGACCACTGCCCTGAGTGCCCACTGCCCCCTGGGTGCCCACTGCCCCTGTGGTGCCCACTGCCCCTGAGTGACCACTACCCCGTCATGCCCACTCCCCCCATGGTGTCCATTCCCCCCGTGGTGCCCGCTGTCCCTGTGTGCCTGCTGCCCCTATGGTGCCCACTACCCCTGTCATGCCCATTGCCCTCTGAGTGACCACTGTCCCAGAGTGCCCACTCCTCCTGTCATGCCCGCTCCCCCCATGGTGCCTGCTGTCCCCACGGTGCCCGGTGACCGTGGCCTGCCCACAGCATCGCGGTTCATGGCGTACCAGCGGCCGCTGCGCACGTCGCAGGAGTTCACAGCCGCGCTGCGTGCTGCCCGCGCGCTGGCCGAGCGCATCACCCACACCCTGCGCGCCGTGCCCGGCACCGACCCCGCCTTCCGCGTCTTCCCCTACACGTGAGTGGCACCGACACCCCGGGGACCCTCCGTGGGTGGGGAACCACCGGTGGGTGCCCAGGCAGGGAGGCCAGGTGGGGGGGCCCAGGTAGGAGTTCCCAGTTAGAGGTTCCCAGTCAGAGGTTCCCAGTTAGAGGTTCCCAGTTAGGAGTTCCCAGTCAGGGGTTCCCAGTCAGGGGTTCCCAGTCAGGGGTTTCCAGTCAGGGGTTTCCAGTCAGAGGTTCCCAGTTAGGAGTTCCCAGTTAGGGGCTCCCAGTTAGGGATGCCGAGTGAGGGGTGCCCAACTCGGGGTGCTGGGGGTGCACCAGTGCCCCTGTTGAGGGTCATGAGTAGCTGCCCCATTCAGGGGTTCCCACTCAGGGGTTTCCAGTCAGGGGTTCCTATTCAGGGGTTCACAGTCAGGGGTTCACAGTCAGGGGTTCCAGTTCAAGGTTCCCAGTTAGGCATTCCCAGTCAGGGGATCCCCAGTCAGGAATTCCCAGTTAGGAGTCCTGGGGGTGCCCCAGTCCCCTGTTGGGTAGTCACAAGTAGGTGCCCCATTCAGAGGTTCCCAGTTAGAAGTTCCCAGTTAGGAGTTCCAGTTAGGGGGTTGCAGTCAGGGGTGCTGGGGGTGCACCAGTGCCCTTCACGGGGCTCACAAGTGGGTGCCTCAGTCATGGGTCAGTGGGGGGTGACCAGTTTAGGGGTTCCCAGTTAGATGTTCCCAACCAGGGGTTCCCAGTTAGGGGTTCCCAGTTAGAGGTTCCCAGTCAGGGGTTCCCAGTTAGGAGTTCCCAGTTAGGGGTGCCCAGGTAGCAGTCAGGGACAGGGGGGTCATTCTGGGGTGCTGGGGTGACCTTGTGACCCTGTTGGGGGGCATGAGTAGGTGCCCCAATCAGGGGTTCCCAGTTAGGGGTTCCCAGTTAGAGGTGCCGAGTCAGGGGTTCCCATTAGGGGCTCCCAGTTAGGGGTTCCCAGTCAGGAATTCCCAGTTTAGGGGTTCCCAGTTAGAGGTGCCGAGTCAGGGGTTCCCATTAGGGGCTCCCAGTTAGGAGTTCCAGTTAGGGGTTCCCAGTCAGGAATTCCCAGTTTAGGGGTTCCCAGTCAGGGGGGCCCAGGTAGCGGTCAGGGACAGGGGGCCCATTCTGGGGTGCTGGGGGTGCCCCAGTGCCCTGTTGGGGTCTCAAGTGGGTGCCCCAGTCAGGGGTCAGTGTGGGTGCCCAGGTAGGGGTGCTCGGGTCAGGGTGCCCATCCCGGGGTGCGGGGGGTGCCCCAGTCAGGGCTTTGAGGGGGTCCCAACCCAGGGGTGCCCAGGCAAGGGATGCCCACTTAAGGGATGTCCACATCGGGGTGCCCGGTGCTGCTTTGGGGTGCCCAGTGCCCCACACCAAGGTACCCAGTGCCCATATCAGGATGCCCGGTACCAGTTTTGGGGTCCCCAGTGCCATATTAAGGTGCCCAGTGTCCATTTTTTGATAGCCTACTGCTCATATCAGGGTGCCCAATGCCCGTTTTGGTGTGCCCTGTGCCAAATTAGGGTGCCCAGTGCCCATTCAGTGGTGCCCAATGCCCATTTTGGGGTGCCCAGTGCCAAATTAGGGTGCCCAGTGCCCATTTTGGGATTGCCTATTGACCGTATCAGGGTGCCCAATGCCCGTTTTGGTGTGCCCTGTGCCTGCTTTCAGGTGCCCAGTGCCCATTCAGTGGTGCCCAATGCCCATTTTGGGGTGCCCAGTGCCAAATTAGGGTGCCCAGTGCCCATTTTGGGATTGCCTGTTGACCATATCAGGGTGCCCAATGCCTGTATGAGGATGTCCAGTGCCCATTTTGGGGTGCCCAATGCCCCTTTTAGGGTGCCCCGTGCCTGCTTTCAGGTGCCCAGTGCCCATTTTTGGCTGCCCAGTGCCCTTTTTGGAGTGCCTGGTGCCCATTTTGGGGTGTCAGTGCCCATACCAGGATGCTAAATGGCCATTTTGGGATTGCCTATTGCCCATTTGGGAGTGCCCAATGCCGTTTTGAGGTTCCTAATGCCCATTTTGGGGTGCCCAGTGCCATACCACGGTTCCCAGTGCCCATTTTGGGGTGCCCAGTGCCCATTTTAGGGTGCCCAATGCCCATTTTGGGTGCCCAGTGCCCGTTTCAGGGTGCCAGCGTTGCTGTCCCCGCAGGGTGACGTACGTGTACTACGAGCAGTACCTGTCGGTGGTGTACGAGGGGCTGGTGACACTGGCGCTGTGCCTCGTGCCCACCTCAGGGTGCCCAGTGCCCATTTTGGGATGCCCAGTGCCTGTATCAGGATGCCCAGTGCCATATCAGGGTGCCCAGTGCCCATTTTAGGGTGCCCAGTGCCCGTTTTGTGATTGCCTATTGACCATATCAGGATGCCCAGTGCCCATCTCAGGGTGCCCAGTGCCCATTTTAGGGTGCCCAGTGCCATATCAGGATGCCCAGTGCCCATTTCGGGGTGCCCAGTGCCCATTTTGGGGTGCCCAGTGCCCATTTTGGGATGCCCAGTGCCTGTATCAGGATGCCTAAAGCCCTTTATGGGATGCCCAGTGCCCATTTTGGGGTGTCCAATGCCCGTTTTGGGGTACCCAGTGACTATTTTGGGATTGCCTCTTGACCGTATCAGGATGCCCAGTGCCCGTTTTGGGGTGCCCAGTGCCCATTTCGGAATTGCCTATTGACCATATCAGAGTGCCCATTTTGGGGGATCCCAATACCCACTTTGGGGTGTCCAGTGCCCATTTTTGGGGTGCCCAGTGCCTGTTTCAGGGTGCCAGCGTTGCTGTCCCCGCAGGGTGACGTACGTGTACTACGAGCAGTACCTGTCGGTGGTGTACGAGGGGCTGGTGACACTGGCGCTGTGCCTCGTGCCCACCTTCGCTGTGTCCTTCCTGCTGCTGGGCATGGACGTGCGCTCCAGCCTGGCCACGCTGCTGACCATCGCCATGGCGCTGCTGGACACGGCGGGCTGCATGGCGCTCTGGGCAGTGCCCTTCAACGCCGTGGCGCTCATCAACCTGGTGGCGGTGCGGGGACTGCGGGGACAGCGGGGGCTGTGGGGACTGCGGGACTGCGGGACTGCAGGGGCAGTAGGGACAGTGGGGACAGCGGGGGCAGTGGGGACAGCGGGGACAGGGGGGACAGTGTTGACAACGGGGATAGAGGGGATAGCAGGGACAGAGGCAATATTGGGGACAGTGGGAATGGCGGGGGCAGCGGGGACAGAGGGGATAGCAGGGATAGAGGGGACAGAGGGGACAACGGCGACAGCACGACTGCAGGGACAGCAGGGGCACTGGGGAGAGTGGGAACAGAGGGGACAGTGGGGGCAGTGGAGACAGAGGGGACAGCGGGGACAGGGGCACCTGGGGTGGCACGGGGGTACAGGAGAGGCAAGGTGGCATAGGGACGTGGGGGAGGGATGGCACGGGGACATGGGGTGGCACAAGGACTTGGGGATGGGATCACACAGGGACACGGGGTGGCACAGGGACATGGGGTGTGAGGGATGGCACAGGGACATGAGGTGGCAGAGGGACATGGGGGATGTAGGGTGGCAAGGGGGGTGTGGGGTGGCAAAGGGACACAGGAGATGCAGGGTGGCACGGGGGTGTGAGGGGTGAAGGGTGGCACACAGACATGGGGGGCACAGGGACACGGGGGACGTGGGGTGGCACGGGGCTGTGTGGCACAAGGGGTGGCTCTGGGGACACAGAGGTGGCTCTGAGGTGACAGAGGTGGCTCTGGGGTGACAGGGATGGCTCTGGGGGCACAGGGGTGGCTTTGGGGACACAGGGGTGGCCCTGGGGACACAGGGGTGGCTCTAGGGGCACAGGGGTGGCTCTGGGTGACAGGGGTGGCTCTGAGGTGGCAGGGCTGGCTCTGGGGACACAGGGGTGGCTTTGGGGACACAGGGGTGGCCCTGGGGACACAGGGGTGGCTCTGGGGACACAGGGGGTGGCTCTAGGGGTACAGGGGTGGCTCTGGGTGACAGGGGTGGCTCTGAGGTGGCAGGGCTGGCTCTGGGGACACGGGTGGCTCTGAGGTGGCAGGGATGGCTCTGGGGACACTGGGGTGGCTCTGGGTGACAGCCCGGTGTCCCCACAGGGCGTGGGCATCTCAGTGGAGTTCGTGTCCCACATCACCTGCGCCTTCGCCCGCAGCCGCCAGCCCACGCAGGTGGCACGAGCCGCCGAGGCCACTGTCACCATGGGCAGCAAGGTGGGCACGGGGGACACCCAGGGACCCTGCCAGGAGGGGGGTGACACTGCGGGATTCCCTGCTGGGGCTGGGGTAGCACCGTGGGACCCCAAACCCTCCTGGGGACAGGGTGAGACACTGTGGGACCCTAAACACTCCTGGGGACAGGGGTGACAGCATGGGACCCCAAAACCTGCTGGGATTGGGCGGTGACACCATGGGACCCCAAATCCTGCTGGGAGAGAGGTGACAGCAGGGGACCCTGAACCCTCCTCAGGCTGGGAGGTGACACTGTGGGACCCCCAACTCTCCTGGGGTCAGGGGTGACACCACGGGACCCCAAACCTTCCTGGGGACAGGGTGTGACACTGCAGGACCCACAGCTCTCCTGGGGTCAGGAGGTGACACCGTGGGACCCCCCAAACCCTCCCGGGGCTGGGCGGTGGCACCACGGGCCGCTGTCCCTTTCCGAGGTGGCAATGTCACCGAGGTGGCCGCTGTCCCTGCAGGTGGTGGCCGGGGTGGCCATGACCAACCTGCCGGGCGTGGTGGTGCTGGCCTTCGCCAAGGCACGGCTCATCCAGATCTTCTTCTTCCGCCTCAACCTCATCATCACCCTGGTGGGGCTGGTGCACGGGCTGGCCTTCCTGCCCGTGCTGCTCAGCTACATCGGTACGGAGCGTCACCGCCCGGGGACAGGGATAGCGGGACTGGCACTGTGGGGACAGCGGGACTGGCACTGTGGGGACGGGAACAGCGTGACACTGGGACTGTGTCACCTCCCAGGGACAGCGGGACTGTGTCACTGCGGGAACAGGGACATGGTGACACTGGGACTGTGTCACTTCCCGGGGACGGTGACAGCGTGACAGTGGGACTGTCACTGCGGGGATGGGGACAGGGTGACACTGGGACTGTGTCACCTCCCAGGGACAGGGTGACACCGGGACTGTCACTGCAGCGACAGGGTGACAGCGGGACCGTGTCACTGCAGCGACAGGGGCAGCCCGGCACCGGGACTGTGTCACTGCGGGTCCGGGGACAGGGTGCACTGGTCCTGTGTCACTGCAGGGACAGGGTGACACTGGTCCTGTGTCACTGCAGGGACAGGATGACTCTGGTCCTGTGTCACTGCGGGGACAGGGTGACACCAGGGTCAGGCTGGTACCGCGTCCATTATCCCCAGCCTGGGTGACAGGGTCAGCCTGGCACCGTGCCCATTGTCCCCTGCGTCACCTCTGGGGACAGGGGCAGTCTGTAACTGTGCCCATTGTCCCCTCAAAGTGACAAGGCCAGCCTGTCACCATGCCTGTTGTCCCCACAGGGCCCGTGCCGCGGGTGCCAGCAGGGGAGGACACGCCGGGGGACACAGTGCAGGGGACAGGGCTGGGCCTTGCCAACCCCTACTTCAAGGACACGGACAAGGACAAGGACAAGGACAAGGACAAGGACAAGGCGTCCAGGAAGGGCTGAGCCCCCCCTGCCCCCCACTCCCCACCCTGCCCCTCTCCCCTTTCTATTTAAACTGGTTTTGTCACAGCCTGCACTGGTTGGACTGGGATGCTCTGGGGGGAGGGGAGGGGTGCTGTGCCTTGGGTCACGGGGGCTGAGGACAGGGAACAGGGGACAGGGCACAAGAATGTTGAGGACGCAGGGCCATGGGAGGCACAGGGACACTGTGGGGACAGAGCCACTGTGGGCACAGGACCATGGGCACTGTGGGGACAGGGACACGGACACTGGGGACAGGGACACATGGGGCATAGGGACACTTGGGGACTGAGCCATGTGGGGACAGGGACACTGGGGGGACAGGGACACTGGGGGGGACAGGGACACTGGGGCACATAAACACTGTGGGGACAGAGTCATATGGGGACA
>JAJEOU010001729.1:128049-213657 GCA_021534815.1 Acrocephalus arundinaceus
AGGTCCCAAACAGGAATTCCCATCCCACCCCATAAATCCAATCCCATAAGTCCCACCCCATTGGGAATTGAGGTCCCAAACAGGAATTCCCATCCCACCCCATTAATCCCATCCCATAGGTCCCACCCCATTGGGAATTGAGGTCCCAAAGAGGAATTCCACAAACCCCAGCGCATTAATCCCTCATTTCTCACCGTGACCGTGCTGGCAGCTGCGGGTTGAGGGTGCAGGCGGGGATCCCGAACTGCTCCAGGAAGAGTTTGAGGCGGAAGGCTCGGGGCAGGCTGCCCACGAAGAGCAGCGCCCGGCCCCGCAGCAGCCGCAGCTTCAGCAGCGCCGCCAGCAGCAGGAACTTGTCCTCCTCCGTGCCGCAGCGCACCTGCAGCTGCTGCAGCTGTGCATGGCCCGGCAGCCGCGGCTCCGGGGCAGCACCTGCACCTGCAGCGGGGATTGGGGTCAGGGATGGGAATTTGGGGTCAGGGAGGTGGAATTTGGGATTGGGGAGCTGGAATTTGGGGTCAGGGAGATGGAATTCCCAGCACCTGCAACTGCTGCAGATGGGAAATCCCAGCAGCCGGGGCTCCAGAGGGAGCACCTGCACCTGCAGCGGGATTAGGGTCAGGGAGCTGGAATTTGGGGTCAGGGATGGGAATTTGGGGTTAGGGAGTTGGATTCCCAGCACATGGAACTGCTGGCAGATGGGAAATCCTGGGAGCTGGGGCTCCAGAGGGAGCACCTGTACCTGGAATGGGAATTTGGGGTCAGGGATGGGAATTTGGGGTTAGGGAGTTGGAATTCCCAGCACATGGAAAGGGAATTTGGGATTAGAGACTCAAATGGGGATTGGGGTTGGAATTCCAGCATCTGCAGCTGCTGCAGCTGGGAATGGCCCGGTAGCTGCAGCTCCGGGGCAGCACCTGCACCTGCAACGGGGATTGGGGGTCAAGGATGGGAACCTGGGGTCAGGGATGGGATTTGGGACTGGGGAGCTGGAATTTCCAGCACCTGAACTGCTGCAGCTGGGAAATGTAGAGGAGCTGGGGCTCCAGGGGGGGGCACCCATAGCTGGAATGGGAATCTGGGATTGGGGATGGGAATTTGGGGTCAGGGAGCTGGAATTCCCTGGAACTGCTGCAGCTGGGAAATCCCAGGAGCTGCGGCTCTGGGGGAAGAACCTGCAGCTGGAATGGGAATTTGGGGATTGGGGATGGGAATGGGGGATGGAGTTCCCAAATCCTGGTGTTTCCTGCCCTGAAATCCCCCCAAATCCCCCCCAAGCTCACGGGGTTGTGCAGCACCAGCTCCTGCAGCGCCTCCAGCTCGGGGTTGAGCGTGGCCGACACCAGCATGGCCTGGTAGATCTTGGGCAGGTGGCTGGGGGGAAACGGGGGGTCAGGGGCACCCCAAAACCCCCGGGCACCCAAAATCCCTCCAGGGCACCCCAAAATCCTCCCTGGGTACCCCAAAACCCCCGGGCACCCCAAACTGCCCCCAGGGCACCCCAAACCGCCCCCAGGGCACCCCAAACCCATCTAGACACCCCAAATCCTCCCAGGGAACCCCAAATCCTTCAGGGCACCCAAAATCCCTCCAGGGCACCCCAAACCATCCCCCAGGCACCCCCAAATACCTCCAGAGCACCCCAACCCCCCCCCCCAAGGGACACCCCAAACCCCTAAACTGCTCCCCAGAACCTCAAACCTCCTGGACACCCCAACCCCCCCGAACCCAAAACTCCCCAGGCACCCCAACCCTCCCCCCGGCACCCCAAATCCTCTAAGTGCCCCCATAACTCTGAGCTCCCCAAACCTTCAGTGGTCCCCCCAAAACCCTCAGAGCCCCCCAAACCCTCAGCAGTGCCCCCATAAACTCTGAGCTCCCCCAAATCTTTAAGTGGTCCCCCCAAAACCCTCAGAGACCCCCAAACCCTCAGTAGTGCCCCCAACCCTTTACTGTGCCCTTCACCCCCATGTCCCTGCACTGTCCCACCTGTGTCCCCCCACAGTCCCCTGCACTGTCCTCTCCCCCTGTCCACCCACGTCCCCCCATGTTCCCCCTCTACCCCTGCATTGTTCCCTTATGTCCCCTCCATCGTCTCACCCACGTCCCCTTCACTGTCCCTCACTGTCCCTCCTGTGTCCCCCCAGTACCAGTGGGGGGGAGAGTGCACTGTCCCCTCATGTCCCTCCCACTGTCCCACTCATGTCCCCCTCATGTCTGCCTGTGTCCCTCACGCCATCCTCACTGTCCCTCCATGTCCTGCTGTACCCCCCACTGCGCCCCATGTCCCCTGCACTGTCCCCTCCTATTGTCCCCCCATGTCCCCCTGTACCCCTGCACTGTCCCCCATGTCCCTGCACTCTCCTCCTCACTGTCCCCTCCATGTCCCCCCTCTGTCCCCTCCATACCCCTGTCCTGTCCCTCCACGTCCCTCAAATTGTCCCTCCATGCCCCCCCCGTGTCCCCGCACTGTCCCCTCACTGTCCCCCCATGTACCCCCATGTCCCAGGTGTTCCGGGTGTCCCACCAGAGCAGGGCCCTGATGTCGTCCCCGCAGCCGAAGGACAGCAGCAGGTCGGCCTCGTCCAGCACCAGCACCTCCAGCCACCGGCCGCAGGGCCAGGCTGTGCCCGGCCACGTGCGCCAGGACACGGCCAGGAGTGCCCACCACAACGTCCGGCTGCTCCATCAGCACCGGCCTGGGGACACCAGGGGACACCCCGGGTCAGGGACATCAAGGGACACCCGGGGATCAGGGGTCAGGGACACCCAGAGAGGGGTCAGGGATCAGGCTGTGCCAGGCCACGTGCACCAGGACATGGCCCAGAGCACCCACCACGATGTCCGGCTGCTCCATCAGCACCGGCCTGGGGACACCAGGGAACACCCGGGTCAGGGACTCAAGGGGACACCCGGGGATCAGGGACACCGAGGGGACACCCGGGGGTCAGAGAAACCAAGGGGATACCCGGGGAGGGATCAGGCTGTGCCTGGCCACGTGTGCCAGGACACGGCCAGGAGTGCCCACCACAATGTCCGGCTGCTCCATCAGCACCGGCCTGGGGATACTCAGGGTCAGGGACACCATGGTGGGGTCAGGGACATTGTGGGGACACTGGGGGTTCACAAGGCCTTAGGGACACCTGGAGCATTGAGGGAACACCCAGGGAGGGGTCAGGGCCATCGAGGGGACACCAGGGGGATCTCAGGGGACGCCGGGGGTGGGGTTCTCGGGGGACACCAGGGAGGTCAGGGACACCAGTGAGGGGTCAGGGACATCGAGGGGACACCAGGGAGGGGTCAGGGATACCCGGAAGGTCTCAGGGGACACCAGGGAGGGGTCAGGGACACCAGGGGGTTCTCAGGGGACACCGGGGGGGTAGGGACACCAGAGGGGTCTCAGGGGACACCAGGGGATTCTCAGGGGACACCAAAGAGGAGTCAGGGACACCTGGGGGGTCTTAGGGAACACCAGGGGGGTCACAGACACCATAGAGGTCTCAGGGGACACCAAAGAGGTGTCAGGGACACTCAGGGGGTCTTAGGGGACACCAGAGGGGTCTCAGGGGACACCAGGAGGTCCTCAGGGGACACCAGGGGGTCCTCAGGGGACACCAAAGAGGAGTCAGGAACAGTCGGGGGGTCTTAGGGGACACCAAAGAGGGGTCAGGGACACCAGGGGTTCTCAGGGGTCACCGGGGGTGACTGACCGCTGGTCAGCGAGGTCGGAGTTGCTGCAGAGCTCGGCCACGCGCAGCTGGCGGGCGCAGAAGGCGGCGAGGCGGCGCAGGGTGTGCCCAACCTGCCGGGCCAGCTCGGCCGAGGGCACCAGCACCAGCGCCCGCACGGCCTGCGGGACAGCTGGGGACGCCTGGGGACACACGAGGGACACCGGGGTCACCGGGGCACAGGGACATCAGCTCTGCCTACCCATGGCACCAGCACCCGCACGGCCTGGGGGACAGCTGGGGACGCCTGGGGACACACGGGGGACACCGGGGGCACAGGGACATCAGCCCTGCCCTACCCATGGCACCAGCACCCGCACGGCCTGGGGGACAGCTGGGGATGCCTAGGGACACACGAGGGACACCGGGGGCACAGGGACATCAGCCCTGCCCCAACCACAGCACCAATGCCCGCACGGCCTGGAGGGCTGCTGGGGACACCAGGGGGACATGGCAGACACCAGGGGCACAGGGACATCAGCCCTGCCCTGCCCTGCCAGGGGCACTGCCAGGGATATCTGCAGACACACAGAGGGGACACTGGGGTCATCCCCAATCCCCATCCCCAGTCTTACAGTGCCCCCCAATGTCCCCCCTGCCCAGTGCCCCCATTGATGCCCAGCAGTTTGTGCAGCAGGGGCAGCCCCAGTACCCCCCAGTGCTCCCAGTATCCCCAGTACCTCTTTGATGCCCAGCAGTTTGTGCAGCAGGGGCAGCCCGTACGCTCCCGTTTTCCCCGAGCCCGTCCTGGCTCTGGCCAGCAGGTCCCGGCCCTCCAGGGCCAGCGGGATGGCCTGGGCCTGGATGGCCGTGGGCATTGCCCAGCCCAGCTCTGCCACCGCCTGTGGGGACAGGGGGACCTCAGTGTCACCTCAGTGTCACCTCGGTGTCACCATGGGACAGCCCCTCCCCACGGTGACAATCCCCAGTGGGCCTGGATGGCCGTGGGCACTGCCCAGCACAGCTTTGCCATCACCAGCAGGGACAGGGACAAGGGGTCAGTCCTCAGTGTCACCTCAGGGACAGCCCCTCCCCGTGGGGACAGACCAGTGTCACCCCACGGACATCCCCTCCACATGGTGACAATCCTGAGTCACCACAGGGACAGCCCCATCCCATGGTGACAGTCCCCAGTGTCACCCCACGGACATCCCGTCCCCACAGCGACAGACTCCAGTGTCACCCCATGGCCCCAGTGCCACCCCACACCTACGGCAGGGTCCCCAGTGTCACCCCACACCCATGGCAGAGTCCCCAGTGTCACCCCACAGCCCCAGCGTCCACTGCTCATGTCCCCAGAAGGACCCAAATGTCCCCTTGCCCCAAAGGGTCCTCAATGTCCCCATACCCTAGAGGGACCCCAATGTCTCCTCCCCTCAGGGGGTTCCCAATGTCTCCATGCCCCAAAGAGTCCCAATGTCCCCATCCTGTCCCCACTAAAAGACCCCAAGGTCCCCTTGCCCCCAGAGGAACCCCAATGTCCCCAGCCCCACGGAAGGACCCCAATCTCCCCTCCCCTCAGAGGGACCCCAAACTCCCTGTGCCCCCTAAGGGTCCCCCAATGTCCCCATCCTGTCCCAACTGAAGGACCCCAATGTCTCCTCCCCTCAGAGGAACCCCCATGTCCCCCGTCCCCACTGAAGGACCCAAATGCCCCGTCCCCTCAGAGGGACCCCAATGTCCCCATCCCCACTGAAGGACCCCAATGTCTCTGTGCCCCCACAGAGTCCCCAATGTCCCCATCCTGTCCCCACTGAAGGACCCCAATGCCCCGTCCCCTCCCTTCAGAGGGACCCCGGGTCCCCACACCCCTCACGCCACCGCGGCCATCGCTACCCCCCGCTCCTCCCCGGCCTCTCAGAGACTTCTCCCGCCCCGAGCTCCCTTCCCGGATGCCCGCAGCCCCTCGTTCGCCCCTCACGGCCCCAGTTCGCCTCTGACCCGCAGCAGCCGCCCGTCCAGCCCCATGTGCTCGAAACCCTTCGGCTCCATGTCTGCCGCCATCTTGGTCCCACAAAGGCACTTCCGGTCAAGTGGCCAGAGCGCCGCCAGGGCCGCTCGGTGCTTACAGCGCCCCCTGGCGATGGAGGACTGACAGGACAGCACCCCCAGCGCCCCAAATTCCTACCGGAATTGGGGTCCCCTAAGTGCTCTGTCCTTTCCGCGCCATTCTGGGGGTCTCACAGGCCCCCCCCTACTTTTGGGGGGGTCTTCCAGGTGCCCCCCTCTTCATCCTCGTTCTGGGGGGGTCTCCCAGGTTTCCTCCCTCTCATTTTGGGGTCTCCCAAGTGCTCCCTCCTTTCCCCCTCATTCTGGGGGATCTCCCAGGTTTCCTCCCCTTATTCTGGGGGTCTCCCAGATCCCTTCCCCGCTATTTTGGGGGTCTCCCAGGCGTTCCTCCTTTTCTCCTCCTTTTTGGGGGTCTCCCAAGTGCCCCCCTCAACTCCCCCCTATTTTGGGGGGTCTCCCTCCTTTCCCCCCCATCCTGGGCCTCTCCCACGTGTCCTCTCCTTTTGAGGGTCTTCCAGGCCCCCTCCCCCTTATTCTGGGGGTCTCCCAGGTGCCCCCCACCTTTTCCTCCCTCCCATTCTGGGGGTCTCTCAGGTGTCCCTCCTTTTCTCCCCCATTTTGGGGGTCTCCCAAGTGCTCCCTCCTTTCCCCCCATTCTGGGTGGCTCTCCCAGCTGCCCCCCCCCACCCATTTTGGGGGTCTCCCCCATTCTGGGTGCCCCCACAGACGCTCAGCACACTGGGGGGGGTGCTGGTTTATTTGGGGGGGGGTCCCAGCTGCCACTCCCACCCCGAGCCCCGTTCTCTCCCTTTTTTTTTGGGGGGGGGGCTCAGGGGAAGGCGATGGTGCCCAGGGGGGGCAGCGGCAGCACGGGGGGCTCCGAGGGGGGGGTCCCGCGGGTGGGGGGCTGCCGGGGCCCCCCGTGGTGGCCGTACTGGAACTTGAGACGCAGCTCGCCCAGGCGGGAGCGGGGCAGGATGTCGGGGATCCACTCGATGGTGAACGGCGTCGGCTCCTTCTGCGTGGGGGACGTGTGTCCTGGGGGGGCACGGCGGCGTGGCTGCGGGGACCCCCGCCTCGGGGACCCCCCTCTTCCCTTCCCTGAAACTCCCCAACCCTTTGGACCCCGCCCTTGGAGCCCCCAGGGTTGTGTCTATCCCATCCCTATGGATGCCCCCCTTTTCCTGTCCCTTGAAGTCCCCCCCACCCCAGGGACCCCCCCCTTCTTCCCTTCCCTGAAGCTCCCCCAACCCCTGAACCCCCTTTCCCCTCCCTTGAGGCCCCCCAACCCTACAGAACCCCTTTCCCCTCTACTGAAGCCCCCCCATCTCTGGGATGGCCCCCTTTCTTCCCTGAAGCCCCTCAACCCTTGAACCTCCCCCTTCCCCTCTCTTGGAGCCCCCAGGGTTGTTTGTGTCCCCCCACCTCAGGGACCCCCCCTTTCTTCCCTTCCCTGGAGCCCCTCTAACCCCTGAACCCCCTTCAACCTCCCTTGGGACAACCCTATGGATGCCCCCCTTTTCCTGTCCCTTGAGACCCCCCAGGGGTGTTTGTGTCTCCCCAACTCTATGGACCCCGTTTCCCCCTCCCTTGAAGCCCCCCACTCCTTGAACCCCCTTTCCCCTCTCTTGGACCTGCCAGGGTTGTGTCCCCCCCACACCCCTGGGACACCCCCTTTCTTCCCTTCCCTGGAGCCCCCCTAACCCTGAACCCCCTTCTTCCTCCCTTGAGGCCCCCCAACCCTATGGACGCCCCCTTTTCCTGCCCCCTGGAGCCCCCAGGGGTGCTTGCATCTCCCCATCCCTATGGACGCCCCCTTTTTCTGTCCCTTGAAGCCCCCCCCACCTCTGGGACCCCCTTTCCCCCTCCCTTGAAGCCCCCCAACCCTTGAACCTTTTTCCCCTCCTTTGGACCCCCAGGGGTGTTTGTGTCTCCCCAACCCTATGGACACCCCCCTTTTCAGGTCCCTTGAGGTTCTCCCCACCTCTGGGACCCCCTTTTCCCCTCCTTTGGAGCCCCCCAACCCTATAGAACCCTCTCATCTCTATTGAAGCCCCCCCACCCTTTCTTCCCTGAAGTCCCCCAATCCCTAAACCTCCCCCTTCCCCTCTCTTGGAGCCCCCAGGGTTGTTTGTGTCCCCCCACCCCAGGGACCCCCCCTTTCTTCCCTTCCCTGAACCCCTCTAACCCCTGAACCCCCTTTTCCCCTCCCTTGAAGCCCCCCAAACCTATGGACTCCCCCTTTTTCCTGTGCCTTGAGACCCCCCAGAGGTGTTTGTGCCCCCCCACTCTCTGGGACCCCCCCTCTTCCCTTCCCTGAAGCCCCCAACCCTTTGAAATGCCCCCTTCCCCCTTTTTTGGAGCTCCCAGGGGTATTCATGCCCCCCCACCTCTGGGACCCCCTTTTCCCCCCTCCCTTGAAGCCCCCCAACCCCTGAACCCTCCTTTCCCCTCCCCTGAAGCCCCCCAAACTTTGAACTCCCTTTCCCCTCCCTTAGACACCCAGGGGTGTCCCCTCAATGTCCCCCCAATCCTATGGAGAGTTGGGACCTCCTGGCTTGGTTTTGGGGTCACACCCTGCCCTTTCAGGGTCCCCCCATACCTCACCGACTTTGAGGAAGGCCTGCAGCTCCAGGGGCTGCAGTGGGGGCTGTTCTGGGGTCCCACCCTGCCCTTTCTGGGGGCTGTTTTGGGCTCCCCATGTGTCCCTCCCAGAGTCTGTTTTGGGGTCCCACCTTGTCCTCCTTGGGACTGTTTTGGGGTCCCACCCTGCTCCTCCCAGAGGTATTTTGAGGTCCCCCCGTGTCCCTCCCGTGGGCTGTTTTGGGGTCACAATCTCCCCTTCCCGGGGTGTTCTGGGGTTCCATGGTGTCCCTCCCAGGGGTTGTTTTGGGGTCCCACCTTGCCCCTCCTTGGGACTGTTTTGGGTACTCCCCTGCTCCTCCCGGGGGTATTTTGAGGTCCCCCCGTGTCCCTCCCGGGGGCTGTTTTGGGGTCACACTCTGCTCCTCCTGGCTGGGTTTTGGGGTCACGTTCTGGCCCTCACAGGGGCTCTTTTGGGCTCCCCCCTTGTCCCTCCTTGGGACTGTTTTGGGGTCCCTCCCTGCCCTTTCTGGGCACTGTTTTGGGCTCCCATCCTGTCCTTCCCGGGGGTGTTTTAGGGTCCCCCCCATGCCCCTCCCAGCTGGGTTTTGGGGTCACACTGTGCCCTTCCCATGGGTGTTCTGGGGTCACACTGTGTCCCTCCCAGGGGGTGTTTTGGGGTCACACTGTGTCCCTCCCAGGGGCTGTTTTGGGGTCACAGTGTCCCTCCCAGGGGGTGTTTTGGGGTCACACTGTGTCCCTCCCAGGGGGTGTTTTGGGGTCACACAGTGTCCCTCCCAGGGGGTGTTTTGGGGTCACAGTGTCCCTCCCAGGGGCTGTTTTGGGGTCACACAGTGTCCCTCCCAGGGGGTGCTTTGGGGTCCCACCCTGACCTTTCTGGGCACTGTTTTGGGGTCTCACCCTGTCCTTCCTGGGGATATTTTGGGATCCCACCCGGCTCCTCCTGGCTGGGTTTTGGGGTCCCACCCTGCCCATCCCAGGTGGGTTTTGGGCTCCCCCCGTGCCTCACCGACTTTGAGGAACGTCTGCAGCTCCAGGGGCCGCAGCGGGGGCTGCTGCTTCTCGTGCGGGCCCAGCCCCTCGGCCACGCTCTCCACCTCCACGCGGGGGCTGCGGAAGGGCTCGTAGGATCCATCGCGGTTCTGCACGAAGCTCCGGGTGATCTCCAGCGGCACCTGCGGGGCGGGCAGCGCTCAGAGCCGGCCCGGCGCGGCTCGGGGAGGATCCCAGGGCTTTGTCCCGGCCTTACCTCGGGCGTGTCGAAGATCTGCTTCACCTGCAGCACGTTGGTGATGTGCCACGTGTACTTGGAGAAGGTGCCCAGGGGCAGCGCGTCCCTGCGCACGAAGGCTGCGGGGAGGGGGCGGGAGGGGCTCGGGGGGTGCTCAGGGGGGTTCAGCCCCTTCGATCTTTGCCCCCTTTGTTATCGGCCCTCTTTGTTTCAGCAGCCCTCTTCCCCCTCTTTTTTTTCCTCTCCTTCCCCCCTTTTTTCCCTCCCTTTTTTCCCCTCTTTCCTCCTTTTTTCCCTCCTTCCATCCTTTTTTGCCTTTCCCCCTTTGTCTCTTTCTTCCCTTTCCCTCCCTTTTTTGCCTCTTTCCCTCCTTTTTTGTCTCTTTCCCTCCTTTTTTGTCTCTTTCCTTCCTTTTTTGTCTCTTTCCCTCCCTTTTTTGGCCTCTTTTCCTCCTCCTTTCTTGCCTCCTTTTTTCCCTCTTTCCTCTTTTTTTGCTTTTCCCCCTTTGTCTCTTTCTTCCCTTTCTGTCTCTTTTTGCCTCTTTCCCTCCTTTTTTGCCCTTTTTTCCTTTTTTGCCTCTTTTTCCCCTTTTTTGTCTCTTTCCCTCCCTTTTTTTGCCTCTTTTCCCCTGTGTCTCTTTCTTCCCTTTCTTCCCTTTTTTTTGCCTCTTTCCCCTCTTCTCCACCCCTTTTTTGCCTCTTCCCCCTTTTTCCCTCTTTTCCCCCTTTTTTGCCTCTTTTCCCCCTCCTTCACCCCTTTTCTCCCCCTTTTGCCTCTTTTCCTCTCCTTCATCCCTTTTCCCCCTTTTTTTGCCTCTTTCCCCCCTCCTCCACCCCTCATTTTTGCCTCTTTTTTGTCTCTTTTCTCCCTTCTTCACCCTTTTCCTTCCCTGTTTTGCCTCTTTCCCCCTCCTTCACACCTTTTTTCCCTCCTTTTTTTGTCTTTCCCCCTCTTTACTTTTCCCCTTTTCCCCTCTTTTTTTTGCCTCTTTTCCTCCCATTTTTGCCTCTTCTCCCCCTCTTTATTTTTCCACTCCTTCCCCCATTTTCCCTCAATTTATTTTTCCCCTCCTTTCCCCTCTTTGTGCCTCTCTTCCACCTTTTTTGCCTCTTCTCCCCTCTTTATTTTTCCTCTCCCTTCCCCTTTTTTCCTCCTTTTTGGCCTCTTTTCCCCTTTGTCTCTCTCCTCCCTTTCTGTCCCTTTTTGGCCTCTTTTCCCTCTTTTTTGCCTCTTTCCCCCTCCTTCACCCCCTTTTTTCCCCTCCCTTTTTTGCCTTTCTCTATTTTCCCCCTTCCCCCTTTATTTTTCCCTCTTCCTCCCATTTTTTCCTTTCCCCTTTTCCTTCCTTCCTTCCCCCTTTTTTCATCCCTCCTTCCCCCCCTTATTTTTTTACCCTTCCCTCTTCTCCTCCCTTTTCTCATCCTTTTTCTCTGCCTTTATTTTTTCATCCCTCCTTCCTTCTCCCCCTTTTTATTCCTCTTTTTTCCCCTTATTTCATCCCTCCTTTCCCCCTCTTTATTTTTTCACTCCTCCCTCTCCCTTTTTTCTCCCTTTATTTTTCCATCCCCTCTTCTTTTCCCTTTATTTTTCCACCCCTTTCCCCCCCTCTTTATTTTTCCACCCCTTTTTCCCCATTTATTTTTCCACCCCTTTTTCCCCATTTATTTTTCCACCACTTTTCTCCCCCATTTATTTTTCCATCCCTTTTCCCCCCTTTATTTTTCCATCTCCTCTTTTCTTTTTCCTTTATTTTTCTATCCCTTTCCCCCTTTATTTTTCCACCCCATTTTCCTCCTCCTTTATTTTTCCATCCCTCTTTTCTCCATTTATTTTTCCACCCCTTTTCCCTCCCTTTATTTTTCCATCCCCTCTTTTCTTTTTCCTTTATTTTTCCACCCCTTTCCCCCCATTTATTTTCCTACCCCTTTTCCTCCTCCTTTATTTTTCCATCCTCCTTTCCTCCCCCTTTATTTTTTACCCTTCCCTCTTTCTCCTCCCTTTTTTCTGCCTTTATTTTTTCATCCTTCCTTCCTTCTCCCCCTTTTTATTCCTCTTTTCCCTCCTTATTTCATCATTTCCCCTCATTTTTATCCCTCTTTTCCCCCTTTATTTCATCCCTCTTTCCTCCCTCTTTATTTTTCCACTCCTCCCTCTCCCTTTTTTCTCCCTTTATTTTCCACCTCTTTTCTTCCCCTTTATTTTTCCATTCCCTCTTTTCCCTTCATTTTTCTATCCCCTCTTTTTTTCCTTTATTTTTCCATCCCTCTTTCCCCCTTTCATTTTTCCACCCCTTCCCCCCCTTCATTTTTCTACCTCTTTTCTCCCCTCCTTTATTTTTCCACCCTTCTCCCCCTTTATTTTTCCATCCCCTCTTTTCTTTTTCCTTTATTTTTTCATCCCTCTTCCCCCTTTATTTTTCCACCTCTTTTCTCTCCCTTTTCTTTTTCCACCCTTTTCTCCCCCTTTATTTTCCC
Organism: Acrocephalus arundinaceus; assembly: GCA_021534815.1. Taxonomy (NCBI): domain Eukaryota; kingdom Metazoa; phylum Chordata; class Aves; order Passeriformes; family Sylviidae; genus Acrocephalus; species Acrocephalus arundinaceus. The sequence continues at coordinate 140,097 of JAJEOU010001729.1, forward strand.
ACCCCTTTTCTCCCCCCTTTATTTTTATACCCCTTTTCCCCCAATTATTTTTCCATCCTTTTCCTCCCCTTTATTTTTCCATCCCTTCTTTTCCCTTTATTTTTCTATCCCCTCTTTTATTTTTCCTTTATTTTTCCACCCCTTCTTCCTCTTTTATTATTCCATCCCTTTTCCCCATTTATTTTTCCACCCCTTTTCCCTGCCTTTATTTTTCCATCCCCTCCTTTCTTTTTCCTTTATTTTTCCATCCCTCTTTTCTCCCCCCCTTTTCCTCCCTTTATTTTCCCACCCTTTTCTGCCCTTTATTTTTCCACCCCTCTTTCCTCCCTTTATTTTTCCACCCTTTTTTCCCCATTTATTTTTCCACCCCTTTTCCTCCTTTATTTTTCCACCTTTTTTCTCCCATCTTTATTTTTCCACCCCATTTATTTTTCCACCTTTTTTCCCCCTCCTTTATTTTTCCACCCCTCCCTCTCCCCCATTTCCCCCCCTCATAATTTCCCACTGGGAAAATTGAGAAAGAAAAATGCAAGGAAAATCCAAGAACCCCCCAGGCAGTGCGGAATCCTCTCCACGCCCCCAATCCTCCCCCCAAACTCAGGTTCCAGCGGGGCTTTCCCGTGGTTTTTCCATGTTTTTCCCCCTTTTTCCTCACCCGTGGTGGAGTTGGGGAGCCTCTTCTTGCCGCTGCCACTGGAGATTCGTTGCTGGAGAGCCTCAAAGAAGGACTGGGGGATGTGGAAAACCAGCGGCTCCGGGCGGCCTGAGAGGGAAAAAGGGGTCAGAGGGTCCCAAATTCTCATCCCAAAGTGTCCCTGTGGCTGAATTCCCAGGGAAAGGTCTGGGGTTTGGAGGCCGTCCCCTCCCTGTGGCTGTTTTGAGGGGTTACTCTGGTCACCGGGAAGAGGCTGGGGAGGAGGTGGTGACAATTGGTGGTGGGAGGCAGGGATGGTGGGGATAGGGTATTCCCAAAATGGCACCAAAAGAGTTCCCAAAAAGGGACAGAGTGTTTCCAAAATGGTACCCAAAGTGTTCCCAAAATGGCACCAAAACTGTTCCCCAAATGGCACCCAAAGCACCACCAAAATGGCACCAAAAGTGTTCCCAAAAAGGGACACAGTGTTCTCAAAATGGCACCAAAAGTCTTCCCCAAAAGGCACCAAATCATCCCCAAAAAGGGACACAGCATTCCCAAAATGGCACCAAAAGCATCCCCAAAAAGGGACAGAGTATCCCCAAAATGGTACCAAAAGAGTTCCCCAAATGGCACCCAAATTGTTAACAAACGGCAGCACAAGTACCACCAAAATGGCACCCAAAGTGTTCCCAGAATGGTACCCAAAGTGTTCCCAAAATGGCACCAAAAGTGTTCTCAAAATGGCACCAAAAGTGTTCTCAAAAAGGGACAGTGTGTGTCCAAGTGGTACCAAAAATCTTCCCCAAAAAGGTACCAAATCATCCCCAAAAAGGGACACAGTGTTCCCCAAATGGCACCAAAAGTGTTCCTAAAAAAAGACAGTGTTTTTCAAAATGGCACCAAAAGAGTTCCCAAAAAGGGACAGAGTATCCCCAAAATGGCTCCCAAAGTGTTCCCCGAAATGGCACCCAAAGTGTTAACAAATGGTAGCAAAAGTACCACCAAAATGGTACTAAAAGTGTTCCCAAAAGGCACCAAAAGTGTTCCCAAAATGGCACCGAAAGTGTTCCCAAAAGGAGACAGCGTTCCCAAAATGGCACCAAAAGTCTTCACTAAAAGGCACCAAATCATCCCCAAAAAGGGACACAGCATTCCCAAAATGGCACCAAAAGCGTTCCCAAAAAGGCACCAAAAGAGTTCCCAAAAAAGGACAGAGTATCCCCAAAATGGTACCAAAAGAGTTCCCCAAATGGCACCCAAATTGTTAATAAAAGGCAGCAAAAGTACCACCAAAATGGCACCAAAAGTGTTCCCAAAACGGCACCCAAAGTGTTCCCAAAAAGGGATAGAGTGTTCCCAAATGGCACCCAAAATGTTCCCCAAATGGCACCAAAACTGTTCCCCAAATGGCACCAAATGTGTTCCCCAGATGGTACCAAAACTGTTCTCCAAATGGCACCCAAAGTGCCACCAAAATGGTACCAGAAGTGTTCCCAAAAAGGGAGAGAGTGTTCCCAAATGGTACCAAAAGTGTTCTTCAAATGGCACCCGAAGTGTTAACAAATGGTAGCAAAAGTACCACCATAATGGTATCAAAAGTGTTCCCAAAAAGGGAGAGAGCGTTCCCAGATGGCATCAAAAGTGTTCCCAAAATGGCACCCAAAACGTTCCCAAAAAGGGACACAGTGTTCTCAAAATGGCACCAAAAGTGTTAACAAATGGCACCTAAAGTGTTCCCAAAAGGAGACAGTGTTCCCAAAATGGCACCCAAAGAGTTCCCAAAATGGCACCAAAAGTCTTCCTCAAAAGGCACCAAATCATTCCCAGAAAGGGACACAGCATTCCCAAATGGAACCCAAAGCATTTCCAAAATGGCACCCAAAGTGTTCCCCAAATGGCACCAAAAGTCTTCCCAAAAAGGGCCCAAAATGGCACCGAAACTGTTCCCCAAATGGCACCCAAACTGTTCTCAAAATGGCACCAAAAGTGTTCCCAAAATGGCACCAAATCATTCCCAAAACGGACACAGCATTCCCAAAATGGCACCAAAAGTGTTAACAAATGGCAGCAAAAGTTCTGCCAAAATGGCACCCAAAGTGTTCCCAAAAAGGGATATAGTGTTCTCAAAATGGCACCCAAAGCGTCCCCAAAATGGCACCCAAAAGTGTTCCCAAAATGGCACCCAAAGTGTTCCCCAAAAGGGACAGACTATTCCCAAATGGCAGCAAAAGTGTTCCCCAAAGAGCAGAGGGGCTTGAGAACCACGGAATTCTGGAATGGTTTGGGATGGGTTGGCCCCAAATCCCACCCAGTGCCATCCAGTGCCACCCCTGCCATGCCCAGGGACACCTCCCACTGTCCCAGGGTGCTCCAGCCTGGCCTTGGGCACTGCCAGGGATCCAGGGGCAGCCACAGCTGCTCTGGGAATTCCATCTCATCCCCTCATCACCCTCCCAGCCAGGAATTCCTTCCCAAAATCCCATTTAAATCTCCCCTTTCCCAGTTTAAAGCCATTCCCTGTGTCCTGTCCCTCCATCTCTTCTCCCCAGTCCCTCTCCAGCTCTCCTGGAGCCCCTTCAGGCCCTGGAATGTGCTGGAAGCTCTCCCTGGAGCCTTTCCCTTCTCCAGGTGAACATTCCCAACTCTCCCACACCTGGCCCGGGCCACGCCCCCTGGGCCACACCCAACCCTCCTCAAACTTCCTCCTGTGGCCACACAGGTGCCACCATACAGGTGTCACCATGGACACACAGCTGTCACCACACCCACCAGTGCCATGGACCCCCAGGTGACACCAATCAGGGTCTGTCCCTGTCACCTCCAGCCACATCCCTGCTGGGTGGGACAAAAGGGACAAAGGCCACCACAGGAACGGGGATGTCACTGAGGAAATGGGGAATGAACAGGAATGTCACCAGCACAAATTCCTGTCCCCTCCCACACCTCCGGGATCCTCCAGAGCTCTGCCCTGTTCCTGAGTCCCCAAAATGCGTCCCCAGCCCCATTTCCCCCTCCCCAGCCCCATTTCCCCCTCCAGCCCCACTTCCCCCTCCCCAGTGCCATTTAGGGCCCCCCCAGCCCAACTTAGGGTGCCCTAAGCCCCATTTAGGGCTCCCCCAGAGCCATTTAGGCCCCCCCCCAGCCCCATTTAGGGTCCCCTAGCCCCATTTAGGGACCCCCGGCCACATTTAGGGACCCCTGGCCCCATTTAAAGTGGTCTAAGCCCCATTAAGGGCCTGCCCAGCCCCATTTAGGGCCCCCCAAGCCCCACTCAGAACCAGCCTGGCTCCAGAGGTCCTCCAGCCCTTGGAGCAGCCCCGTGTTCTCGTCTGGACTCTGGGACCCCCTAGCTGCAGGTGGGGTGTCACCTGAGAGGGACAGAGGGACAGAATCCCCCCCGTGCCCTTGCTGTGACCTGGAGCAAACCCATTAAAACCTCCCAGGGGAAATCCAGGTCCTGGAAGGACACTCACCCTCAAACTGGTAATGCATGGTCTGGTGGATGCGCTCCGTGACACTGCCCAGCCACTCCTGGAAGGACAGGGACACCTGGGACTCATCCAGCGCCTGGTGACAGCCTGCAGGGGACAGGGAAGGGACACTGGGATGTCACCCTGCCCCAAATCTCACCCCCCCAGAGCTCTGTGACACTGCCCAGACACTCCTGGAAGGACAGGGACACCTGAGACTCATCCAGCACCTGGTGACAGCCTGCAGGGAACAGGGAGGGGACATTATAATGTCACCGTGCCCCCCAGAGCTCTGTGACACTGCCCACACACTCCTGGAAGGACAGGGACACCTGGGACTCATCCAGCCTAGAGGGGACAAGGAAAGGGACACTGGGATGTTACCCTGCCCCAGGGCTCTGTGACACTGCCCAGCCACTCCTGGAAGGGCAGGGACTCATCCAGCCTGCAGGGGACAGGGAAGGGACACTGGAATGTCACCCTGTCCCAAACCTCACCCCCCAGAGCTCTGTGACACTGCCCAGCCACTCCTGGAAGGACAGGGACACCTGGGACTCATCCAGCCTAGAGGGGACAAGGAAAGGGACACTAGGATGTTACCCTGCCCCAGGGCTCTGTGACACTGCCCAGCCACTCCTGGAAGGGCAGGGACTCATCCAGCCTGCAGGGGACAGGGAAGGGACACTGGAATGTCACCCTGTCCCAAACCTCAACCCCAGAGCTCTGTGACACTGCCCAGCCACTCCTGGAAGGACAGGGACACCTGGGACTCATCCAGCACCTGGTGACAGCCTGCAGGGAACAGGGAGGGGACATTATAATGTCACCGTGCCCCCCAGAGCTCTGTGACACTGCCCAGCCGCTCCTGGGACACCTGGGACTCATCCAGCTTGGAGGAGACAAGGAAAGGGACACTGTGCCCCAGAGCTCTGTGACACTGCCCAGCCACTCCTGGAAGGACAGGGACACATGGGATTCATCCAGCCTAGAGGGGACAAGGAAAGGGACACTGGGATGTTACCCTGCCCCAGAGCTCTGTGACACTGCCCAGCCACTCCCAGGACACCTGAGACTCATCCAGCATGGAGGGGACAGGAAGGGACACTGCAATGTCACTGTGTCCCAGAGCTCTGTGACACTGCCCAGCCACTCCTGGACACATGGTGACAGCCCACAGGGGACAGGGAAGGGACACTGGGATGTCACCCTGCTCCAAATCTCACCTCCCCAGGCATCCTGGGGGTGTCTGAACTGGCCTGGGGTCAGACAGGTGAGCTCTGTGCTGGGGAAAAACCAGGAAAATGATGGATTTGTGCCAATTTCCAGGCAAAACTGAAGGCAAGAGGGGGAAAAGCAGCAAGCAAAGGCTGCTGCCCTGACACAGGGTGATGCCAGCGTGGTTTTTCCACAGGGATGTGGGGAAATTCACGGGATTTCATGGTGCTGGAGGGACCTTTCCTCTCCCAAACATCCCACAGAATCCCAGCAGAAACAACTCATGGAATGTGGGAATGGGTTGGGTTGGAAGGGACCCTAAAGCTCATCCTGTTCCACCAGGGACATCTCCCACAAGGCCAGGCTAATCCAACCCAGCCTGGAACACCTCCAGGGACCTCCAGTGTTTTCCCCCAAATCCCAACTAAACCTGCACATGGAATCCTGGGTTGGGGTGGGAGGGACCTCAAAGCTCATCCAGTTCCATGGGCAGGGACACCTCCCACTGTCCCAGGCTGCTCCAGCCTGGCCTTGGGCACTGCCAGGGATCCAGGGGCAGCCACAGCTGCTCTGGGAATTCCATGCCAGCCCCTCATCACCCTCCCAGCCAGGAATTCCTTCCCAAAATCCCATCCATCCCTGCCCTGTGTCAGTTTGAAGCCATTCCCTGTGTCCTGTCCCTCCAGGCTCTCCTGCCCAGCAATTTCCCAGTGTCCAGGGCTGTTCCTGCAGCACCCACAGAGGGATGGGAAAACAAAATCCTGGAACGGTTTGGGTTGGAAGGGACCTTAAATCCCATCAATGCCACCCCTGCCATGGCAGGGACACCTCCCACTGTCCCAGATTATCCCAGCCTAGCCTCGGGCACTGCCAGGGATCCAGGGGCAGCCACAGCTCCTCTGGGAATTCCATCCCACCCAGGAATTCCTTCCCAAAATCCCATCCTAACCTGCACATGGAATCCTGGAATGGTTTGGGTTGGAAGGGACCCCAAAGTTCCCCCAGTCCCACAGTGGGTCCCACACTTTCCAATGTCCCAGGTGGCTCCAGCCTGGCCTTGGGACAGTTCCAAGAATCCCAGCTCCCCAAAGAAGGGAATTCCTTCCCAAAATCCTACCTAAACCTGCACATGGAATCCTGGAATGGTTTGGGTTGGAAGGGACCTCAAAGCTCATCCAGTGTCACCATGGGTCCCACACTTCCCATAGATCAGGTGGCTCCAGCCTGGCCTTGGGCAGTGCCAGGCATCCAGGGGCAGCCACAGCTGCTCTGGGAATTCCATCCCTGCCCCTCCCAGCCAGGAATTCCCTCCCCAACCCCATAGCCATCCATACAAACCCATCCCCGGCAGTGCCCCAGGGCTCACCGTGTCTCTTCAATGAGGATGAGGAGGATGAGGATGAGGCGACCGGCTGCTTCCTCAGGCTGCTCCTCCTGGGGCCGGGGTGAGCCGGGTCTGGAGCCAGCAGGGGACCGGGCACCTGCGGCCCTGAGGGAGGGACTGTCACCCACTGTCCCCTTCCTCCCCTGTGCCCTCAGCCCCACACCGCCAGCAGTGACCCCACGGGCCTGGGGCAGGGGACACCCAACACCTGGAGCTGCTCCAGAGGTTCCACAGCTGGATCTGAGCCCATGGAGCACCCACACCACAGCCTAGGGCCCAACACCTGGAGCTGCTCCAGAGGCTCCTAAGCTGGATCTGCCCCATGGAGCTTCTCCAGGGGTTCCAACAGCTGGATCTGACCCTATGGAGCTGCTCCAGAGGTTCCACAGCTGAATCTGAGCCCATGGAGCACCCACACCACAGCCCTTCCCAGGGCCCAACACCTGGAGCTGCTCCAGAGGTTCCAACAGCTGGATCTGACCCCATGGAGCTGCTCCAGAGGTTCCACAGCTGGATCCGATGCCATGGAACTGCCCTGAGGAGATTTCAGCTCTCAGCCACCCCAGGGCCCAGGGGTTCCAACAGCTGGATCTGAGCCCTGGGGGATTTCAGCTCCCACCCACCACACAGCCCAACACCTGGAGCAGCTCCAGATGTTCCAACAGCTGGATCTGCCCCCACGGAGCTGCCCTGGAGGGATGTCAGCTCCCAGCCCCTCCCCAGGGACACTCACCTGGCCCCAGGTCCTTTTTCCTCCTCTTGGCCTTGGCAGCAGCTGCCCCCCGAGGCCGCGCCGTGGATCCGGGGCTGCGCAGCAGCTGTGGGATCACCGTCCCCTTCAGACCTGGGGACACAACTGCTGTCCCTAAAAACATCCCCACCACAAGCCACGGGGACACCGGGACCCCCAACACAGCCCCGGTGTCCCCAAGGAACCCCACAGCCTCCCGAGAGGCTCCTTTGGAGGGGAGGGGGGATTTTATCCTGCTCCCATTGTGCCCTCTGTGAATGGGTTTTCAGCTTGGACTGTGTGGGGTTATTGGGGTGCAACTTTTGGGGTGCAGCATGACCTTAATGGGGTTAAGGATGGATGCGCTGCTCCGGATTTAAGGGGATGAACCCCAGATATTCCCGCTGTGGTTTATGGGAATGAACCCCAGATATTCCTGCTGTGGGGTCAGGGAATGAACCCCAGATATTCCTGCTGTGGGGTCACAGGGAATGAACCCCAGATATTCCTGTTGTGGGGTCAGGGAATGAACCCCAGATATTCCTGCTGTGAATTTAGTGGAATGAACCCCAGAAATTCCTGCTGTGGGGTCAGGGGAATGAACCCCAGAAATTCCTGCTGTGGGGTCAGGGGAATGAACCCCAGAAATTCCTGCTGTGGGGTCAGGGGAATGAACCCCAGATATTCCTGCTGTGGGGTCACAGGGGATGAACCCCAGATATTCCTGCTGTGGTTTATGGGAATGAACCCCAGATATTCCTGCTGTGGGGTCAGGGAATGAACCCCAGATATTCCTGCTGTGGGGTCAGGGAATGAACCCCAGATATTCCTGCTGTGGTTTATGGGAATGAACCCCAGATATTCCTGCTGTGGTTTATGGGAATGAACCCCAGATATTCCTGCTGTGGGGTCAGGGAATGAACCCCAGATATTCCTGCTGTGGGGTCACAGGGAAATGAACCCCAGATATTCCTGTTGTGGGGTCACAGGGAATGAACCCCAGATATTCCTGCTGTGAATTTAGTGGAATGAACCCCAGAAATTCCTGCTGTGGGGTCAGGGGAATGAACCCAGAAATTCCTGCTGTGGGGTCAGGGGAATGAACCCCAGAAATTCCTGCTGTGGGGTCAGGGAATGAACCCCAGATATTCCTGCTGTGGGGTCACAGGGAAATGAACCCCAGATATTCCTGTTGTGGGGTCACAGGGAATGAACCCCAGATATTCCTGCTGTGGGGTCACAGGGAATGAACCCCAGATATTCCTGCTGTGGGGTCAGGGAATGAATCCCAGATATTCCTGCTGTGGGGTCAGGGGAATGAACCCCAGATATTCCTGCTGTGGGGTCAGGGGAATGAACCCCAGATATTCCTGCTGTGGGGTCAGGGAATGAACCCCAGATATTCCTGCTGTGGGGTCAGGGAATGAACCCCAGATATTCCTATTGTGGGGTCAGGGAATGAATCCCAGATATTCCTGCTGTGGGTTATGGGAATGAACCCCAGATATTCCTGCTGTGGGGTCAGGGAATGAACCCCAGATATTCCTGCTGTGGGTTATGGGGTTTAGGGGGAATGATCCCCAGAGGCTGTTGTGGGAAGGAGTTCAGAGTTTCCAGCCCTGGAAAAGGACCTTCAAACCAGTGGGATCTGTCCCCCAGCTCCCAGTGGAGCCCCTCTCTGCTCCCACTGAGGCAGGAGCTGGCTGCAATCCCTGGGAACTGCTCCCCACAGAGCTCTGTGCTCACAGCAGGACGGGGAAGGACACAACCCTAATCCCCCAGCGCTGGGGAACCACAGAACGGCTGCTGGGAGAGTCCAGGTGGGTGTTTAGGGTGACCCCAACCCCTGGATCATCCCCTAAACCCCCGCCCATTCCCACCACAGGCATCAAAGGTGAGGAAATCAGAGAACTCCTGTGCCAGGTGTTCAGGGGGACCCCAACCCCTGGATCACCCCCAAATCCCTGCCCATTCCCACCTCTGCTGTTGGAAATGAAGAAATCAGAGAACTGCTGTGCCAGGAGTTTAGGGTGACCCCAATCCCTGGATCACCCCCCAAACCCCTGCCCATTCCCACTGGCATCAGAGGTGAGGAAATCAGAGAACTGCTGTGCCAGGTGTTTTCAGGGTGATCCCAACCCCTGCACCCCAAACCCCTGCCCATTCCCACTGGCATCAGAGGTGAGGAAATCAGAGAACTGCTGTGCCAGGTGTTTTCAGGGTGATCCCAACCCCTGGATCACCCCAAACCCCTGCCCATATCAGAGGCCAGGAAATCAGAGAATTCCTGTGCCAGGTGTATAGGGTGACCCCAACCCCCTGCCCATTCCCACCTCCGCTGTCAGAGGTGAGGAAATCAGAGAACTCCTGTGCCAGGCTCTCGTCGCTGGCGAAGGCGCAGATGCAGGCCAGGAAGTGGATGCAGCGCGTGGGGGGCGACTCTTCCTCCTCCTCTTCCTCCTCCTCCTCCTCGCCCTTGGCGCGGCCGTGCCCGGGTGCCCGGCAGGCGCAGGTGAAGCGCCTCTGCCCGAAGCTGGCGTGCAGGTAGCCCAAGCTGTGCCTCTGGCTGACCTTACACTTGACCACCAGCACGCTCTTGGTGACCCTCTGCACCAGCGGCCCCGTGGGCTCAGTGGCCAACTCCCACAGGCTCTGCTTGGCCTCTGCCGGCGCCTGCACGGCGCCCAGCACCGAGCTCTTGAGCGGCAGCGGCGTGGCCTCGGCCTGGCAGCCCAGCGCCAGCTTCAGGTGCTGGCACTGCCGCTCGGCCGCCGCCTTGGCGCAGGTGGGCGCGTGGCAGCGCCCCGAGCTCAGCTGGGTGATCAGGGTGCCCTCGGGGGTCTGGATGGCCGTCTGCGACACGCCCAGCTCCACGAAGCAGCGGCGGTCGCCGCGGCGCACCGAGTAGAGCTGGCTGTGCGAGCCGGCCAGCAGGCGCACGGCGTCGGCGCCGGGCTGGCGGCGCGTGCCGGTGCGGAACACCGTGCCGCACGTCTTGTTCTTGCAGCTCAGCCCCCGCGTGCCGTTGTAGGTGCCGCAGCGAGGGCACTTGCGGATGCCGCGCAAGGTGGCTTTGCCCAGGTCGGATAGGAAGGACGGAGCTTTGGGACGGCCCGGGCACGGATCCATGGAGCTGGGGAGGGAGAGGGTGAGGGGGAGATGGAGGGCACAGGGGTGGCCTGACAGGTTCTGTTATCCCAGTGGTCACCCTGAAAGTCCCTGTGTCACCTTAACAGGCTGTGCCACCCCAGTGCTCACCCTGAGAGTCCCTGTGTCACCTTAACAGGCTGTGCCACCCCAGTGCTCACCCTGAGAGTCCCTGTGTCACCTTAACAGGCTGTGCCACCCCAGTGCTCACCCTGAGAGTCCCTGTGTCACCTTAACAGGCTGTGCCACCCCAGTGGTCACCCTGAGAGCCCATGTCACCCTGACAGGTTGTGCCACCACAGTGGTCACCCTGAGTCCTTGTGCCATCCCAGTGCTCACCCTGAGTCCCTGTGTCACCCTGACAGGTTGTGTCACCCTGACAGGTTGTGCCATCCCAGTGGTCACCCTGAGAATCCCTGTGTCACCCTGTATGGTTGCTTTGCCACCCCAGTGCTCACCCTGAGAGTCCCTGTGTCACCCTGACAGGCTGTGTCACCCCAGTGCTCACCCTGAGTCCCTGTGTCACCCTGACAGGTTGTGTCACCCTGACAGGTTGTGTCATCCCAGTGCTCACCCTGACAGTCCCTGTGTCACCCTGACAGGCTGTGTCATCCCAGTGCTCACCCTGAGAGTCCCTGTGCCACCCCAGTGGTCACCTTAAGGGTCCCTTTGTCACCTTGATGGCTGTGCCGTCCCAGTGGTCACCCTGAGTTTTTGTGCCACCCCATCTAGTTCCTTTGCCACCACAGTGCTCACCCTAGCAGGCTTTGTTACCCCAGTGGTCACCCTGACAGTCCCTGTGTCACCCTGACAGGCTGTGTGCCACTCCAGTGGTCACCCTGAGTCCCTGTGCCACCCTGTCTGGTTCCTTTGCCACCACAGTGCTCACCCCGACAGGTCCTGTGTCACCCTGACAGTCTCCATGCCACCCTGTCTAGTCTCTGTGCCACCCCAATGGACACCCTGAGAGTCCCTGTGCCATCCCAGTGCTCACCCTGGCAGGCCCTGTGTCACCCTGACAGGCTGTGCCACCCCAATGACCATCCTGAGAGTCCCTGTGTCACCCTGACAGGCTGTGCCACCCCAATGGCCATCCTGAGAGTCCCTGTGTCACCCTGACAGGCTGTGCCACCCCAATGGCCATCCTGAGAGTCCCTGTGTCACCCTGACAGGCTGTGCCATCCCAGTGGCCATCCTGAGAGTCTCCATGCCACCCTGTCTGATCCTGTGCCACTCCAATGATCACCCTGAGAGTCTCTGTGCCACCCTGCCTATCCCTGTGCCATCCTCACACTCCTGATGTCACCCGGAAAGTCCCTGCGCCACCCTGCCTGTCCCTGTGCCAACCCTCCTGGTCCTGATGACACACTGACAGTCCCTGTGCCATCCCCTCACCACCAGACCTGGGGGTTTCTCCCTTCACGGCCAAGCCCGGGGGTCTCACCCCTCACCAGGCCCCGGCTCTCCTCAGGGCCAACCCCGGGGGTGTCTCCCCTCACGGCCAAGCCCGAGGGTCTCTCTCCTCACGGTCGGGCCCCGGCTCCCCTCAGGGCTAGCCCCGAGGGTTTCTCCGCTCACGGCCAGCCCCGGGGGTCTCTCCCCTCACCACCAGGCCCCGGCTCCCTCACCACCAGGCCCGGGGGTTTCTCCCCTCACCACCAGGCCCGGGGGTCTCGCCCCCTTCCCTCACCGGCGTCTCCCGGGGTTTCCCAGCATCCCTCGCGGCCCGTGACGTCACCTCCGTCGCCGGGCCCGCCCCGGTACCTGGGCCCCGTTACCGCCACCGGGAGAGCCGTGAGGGGAGCCTCACTTCCGCCACCGGCGCGCTCCTATTGGTCCGTTAGCACCACACGCTGCACCGCGGGGGCTGCTGGGAGTTGTAGTCCAATGCCGTGCTAAAACGCCTATGCTTGGACTACAACTCCCATCAGCCCCCGCGGCGAGAATTCCCAATTGCCCCTTTTCCCCCCAAATTTCGCCTTTCTCCCCCACCAAATCCCACCAGCTTCACCCGCCTCCCTCAGCCCCAACGCGCCACCACCTGTGCCACCACCCGACAAAACACAGCACACAAGCAGCTCAGGTTTTTTTCATTTTTCCCTTTTTTTTTTTTTTAAAAAAAAAAAGTTTTTCGTATTTTTTCCATTTTTCTGAGTTTTTTTGTGTGGTTTTTTTTTAAAGGCTGGGCGAGAGGTAGGATAGAAAAGGGCGTTTTTTGGCCTCTGATAGATCAGGTTTGGGAGCATTCTCACCTTTCACTCCCTTTGTGAAACACACCTGGGCTACTGAGGGAATTTTTACACAACAGATTAAAAACTTTATATTCCAAGAGATATCTCATATCCACAAAAAAATAAGGACAAAAAAAAGGTGAAGATTTGAGGCATAAATCACATCAAAAGACTCCGTGTCCTACCTTTAAATAAGGAAAACGTACAAAAGTGGCCGACGGTTGTGCAAAAATTCTTCAATTTGCTCTTAATATTTTACAGAATCAGTACAGGAAAATGTAGAAATCAGTAAAAAAATTAAAAAATAAAACAAACAACCAACCCCCGGAGGGATTTGTCACGTTTTAGCAACAGGAATTTTGCTATCCCAGGGTGGGAATCTTGGCTCACGTGGGGAGAGCTGGGCACTTTCAAGTCCCTTTAATTTTTTTTTTTTTATGAGTTTTGTTGTTTTTTTTTATTTTCCCCAGCATAAGGCAAAACCCGACCCTGAAAAACACACTGAGATCCACAAAAAAAAAAAAAAAAAGTAAACGAAGGATTTATCTTCCAAAAAAACCTCCCCCCGCTGGAGGGATGCTCCTTTAAAACAGAGGGTGGGAGGCTGAAGGCAGCTCCAGGATTCCCACACTTTTGGCTTCTTTTGGGGTGGTTTTTTTTTTTTTTTTTCCCAGCTGTTTCTGCTTTTTCTGAGGAGGAAAAAAAACCCCCTGTAAAAAAAAATTATTAAAAACAACCCCCCCCTTGAGGATGACTTTGTGCAATTCCTGCCCCGATTCTCAGCTAAGGCAGCGAAGTCCCTGCAATTTTTTGTGTTTCCATAAAAACACATCCAAAAAAACAAAACAAAACAAAACAAACAACAAAAAAACCAAAATAAAGAGAAGAAAAATAAATCCCGAAAGGCGACGGTGATGGCAATCCAGCATTTGGGTTTTTGGGGTGCAAAGGGAAGGGATTTTTGTTAAAATTTCAAGGCTGGGGGGGCTCACTCCATGATTGGGGGTGGTCCCGGGGGGCTCAGGGGGTCTCGAAGCCCACGCGGAATCCGGGCTGGGGTGGCACCACAGCGCCGTTCTGCCCCTGTGCCTGCACACCATAACCGGGGCCCATCCACGGGGCTGAGGACTGGTTCTGCCTGTTTGGAGGGGAAAAGAAATAGGTTAGGGGGCAGAAATTGTCTCTGAAAGGGTTTAGGGGAGGTTTGGGGTGTGGAGGAGGGGTTGTTGCCATGCTGGGGTGGGATTGCCCCACTGCGGCTCCGAGGTGTGAAAATCGCTTCCCAAAACTGGTAAAATTTGGGATAGAAAAGGCTCTGGAGTTACCCAAAGCCCTGCTGGGATGTCCCCGCCTTGCTGCAGCTCTGAGGTGCGAAAATCACTTCCCAAAATTTGGGATAAAACTGGAGATAAAACCCCTTGGGACTCGCCCGATCCCCACTGGGATGTCCCCACCCCTGCTGCAGCTCCGAGGTGTGAAAATCGCTTCCCAAAACCGGTAAAATTTGGGATAGAAAAGGCTCTGGAGTTACCCAAAGCCCTGCTGGGATGTCCCCCCCTTGCTGCAGCTCTGAGGTGCAAGAATCACTTCCTAAAGTGGATAAAATTTGGGATAAAAACACTCTGGATTCACCCAAACCCCTGCTGGGATGTCCCCACCCTTGCTGGGATGTCCTCACCTTGCTGCAGCTCTGAGGTGCGAAAATCACTTCCCAAAATTTGGGATAAAACTGGAGATAAAACCCCTTGGGACTCGCCCGATCCCCACTGGGATGTCCCCACCCTGCTGCAGCTCCAAGGTGTGAAAATCGCTTCCCAAAACTGGTAAAATTTGGGATAGAAAAGGCTCTGGAGTTACCCAAAGCCCTGCTGGGATGTCCGGACCTTGCTGCAGCTCTGAGGCCTGAAAATCGCTTCTCAAAGTGGGTAAAATTTGGGATAAAAATGCTCTGGAGTCACTCAATCCCCATTGGGATGTCCCCACCTCTCTGTGGTTCTGAGGTGCAAAAATCACTTCCCAAAGGGAATAAAAATTGAAATAAAAACACTCTGGGTTCACGCAAAGCCCTGCTGGGATGTCCCCACCCTGCTGCAGCTCCCAGGTGCAAAGATCACTTCCCAAAGCAGATAAAAATTGGGATAAAAATGCTCTGGATTCACTCAAAACCCTGCTGGGATGTCCCCACCTTGCTGAAGCTATGAGGTGCAAAAATCACTTCCCAAAAGGGAGAAAATTTGGGATAAAAATGCTCTGGATTCACCTAATCCCCTGCTGGGATGTCCCCACCCCTGCTGGGATGTCCCCACCCTGCTGCAGCTCTGAGGTGCAAAGGTCACTTCCCAAAAGGGAATAAAAATTTGGGATAAAACCACTCTGGATTCATCCAAACCCCCATTGGGATGTCCCCAACTTGCTACAACTCTAAGGTGCAAAAATCACTTCCAAAAGGGAATAAAATTTGGGACAAAATTTGGGATAAAACCACTGAGGATTCACTCAAACCCCTACTGCAGCTCCGAGGTGCAAAAACTGCTTTCCAAAAGGGATAAAAATGGGGATAAAAATGCTCTGGATTGACCCAAACACCTGCTGGGATGTCCCTATCCTGCTGCAGCTCCAAGGAGCAAAACTCACTTCCCAAGGGGATAAAAACACTCAGGATTCACTCAAACCCCTGCTGGGATGTCCCCGCCTCGCTGCAGCTCTGAGGGACAAAAAACACTTCTCAAAGTGAATAAAATTTGGGATGAAAATGCTCTGGATTCACTCAAACCCCTGCTGGGATGTCCTCACTCCCACTGGGATGTCCCCACCCTGCTGCAGCTCCAAGGTGCAAAAATCACTTCTCAAAGTGGATAAAATTTGGGATAAAAACACTCTGGATTCACCCAAAGCCCCATTAGGATGTCCCCACCACACTGCAGCTCCGAGGTGCAAAACTCACTTCCCAGAGCGAATAAAATTTGGGATAAAAATGCTGTGGATTCACCCAAACCCCTGCTGTGATGTTCCCACCCCACTGCAGCTCTGAGGTGCAGAAATCCCTTCCCAGAGCAGATAAAAATGGGGATAAAAGTGCTCAGGACTCACCCGAAGCCCTGCTGGTTCCAGGCCTGGCCGTACACGCCGTAGGTGGGCACCTGCCAGCCGTTGGGCACGTACTGGCCCAGCTGGGCGCCGCCGTACCACTGCCCCCACTGCCCGTAGGGTGGTGGGTAGCTCAGCTGGCCCTGGGGACACGCACGGGGCACGGGTCAGGGAACTGGAAATTGGGCAATTGGGAATTCTCACCCCCCTGCGAGCATATCACTGGTCTGAGCTGGCTGTGGATGCTGCCGGGTCACAGCTGTGCTGGGAATTCCATCCTTTCCCAGTAGCCCTGCTATCCTTCCCAGTAAACCATCTATCCTTTCCCAATATCCCATTAAACCCTTCCCAATATCCCATCAAACCCTTCAATATCCCATTTATCCTTTCCCAATATCCTTCCCATGCTTTCCCAATATCTTATCGATCGATCCCTTCCCAACATCCCATCAAACCCTTCGATATCTCATCTATCCTTTCCCAATATCCCTGCTATCCCTTCCCAATATCCCATCCTGTCCTTTCCTAATATTCCTCCTGTCCCTTCCCAGTATTGCATTGATCCTTTCCCAATATCCTATCAAACCATTCCCAACATCCCATCAAACCATTCCCAATATCCCATCAAACCCGTCCAATATCCCATCAAACCCGTCCAATATCCCATCTATCCCTTCCCAATATCCCATCTATCCTTTCCCAATATCCCATCTATCCTTTCCCAATATCCCATCTATCCCTTCCCAATATCCCATCCATCCCTTCCCAGTATCCCTCCTGTCCCAGACCTCTGGCAATTGGAAGCCATTCCCCTTTTTCCTGGCACTCCAAGGTCCCTCTCCAGCTCTCCTGGAGTCCCTTTAGGATCTGGAAGTGGCTCTGAGGTCACCCCAAAGCTCCTCTTGTCCCTCCCTACAGTGGAGCTGCTCCACCCCAATCTGTTGTTTCCTCTGGAAACCTGCTCCAACAGCTCCATGTCCTTCCCACAGCTGGGTGGCTTTGTGGAATTGTTTGGATTGGAAAAGATCTTTAAGATCCTTTTAGGACTCTTTTAGAAGCCTTTTAGGACCCTTTTAGGATCATAGAGACCAGCTGTTCCCAAGCACTGCCAAGGCCATCACTGACCATGTCCCCAGGTGCCACATCCACTGTTAAATCCTCCCAGGAATGGAGACTCCACCACTGTGCCAGGGCTGGAAAACCATTTCCATGGAGGAATTCCCCCAGTATCCAACCCAACAGTCTGGAAAAACCTGAGGCCTTGTCCTGTCCTGTCCCTGTTCCCTGGGAGCAGAGCCCCACCCCTGAACCTTGGGGACATCATGGATGCCTGGCCCCAGCGGGGTTTGGCCCCAATCCCACCAATCCGTCCATCCTTCCATCCATCATCCATCCATGATCAATCCATCCATCCATCCATCCATCCATCCATCCATGATCCATCCATCCATGATCCATCCATCCATCCCTCATCCATCCATCATCCATCCACCCATCCCTCATCCATCCATCATCCATCCATCCATCCCTCATCCATCCATCATCCATCCCTCATCCATCCATCCATCCATGATCCATCCATCCATCCATCCATGATCCATCCATGATCCATCCATGATCCATCCATCCATCCATCCATCCATCCATGATCCATCATCCATCCATGATCCATCCATCCATCCATCCATCCATGATCCATCATCCATCCATGATCCATCCATCCATCCATCCATCCATCCATCCATGATCCATCCATCCATGATCCATCCATGATCCATCCATCATCCATCATCCATCCATCCATCCATCCATCATCCATCCATCATCCATCCATCATCCATCCATCATCCATCATCCATCCATCATCCATCCATCATCCATCCATCCATCCATCATCCATCCATCCATCATCCATCCATCATCCATCTATCCATCATCCATCCATCATCCATCATCCATCCATCCATCATCCATCCATCATCCATCTATCCATCCATCCATCCATCCATCCATCCATCCATCCATCCATCATCCATCCATCATCCACCCATCCATCATCCATCCATCCATCATCCATCCATCCATCATCCATCCATCCATCATCCATCCATCTATCCATCCATCATCCACCCATCCATCATCCATCCATCCATCATCCATCCATCCATCATCCATCCATCTATCCATCCATCATCCACCCACCCATCATCCATCATCCATCCATCCATCCATCCATCCATCCATCCATCCAGCCATCCATCCATCCATCATCCATCCATCATCCATCTATCCATCCATCCATCCATCCATCATCCATCCATCTATCCATCCATCATCCACCCATCCATCATCCATCATCCATCCATCCATCATCCATCCATCCATCATCCATCCATCATCCATCTATCCATCATCCATCCATCATCCATCCATCATCCATCCATCATCCATCCATCCATCCATCCATCCATCCATCCTCATCCATCCCTCATCCATCCATCCATCCATCCATCCATCCATCCCTCATCCATCCCTCATCCATCCATCCATCCATCATCCATCCATCCATCATCCATCCATCATCCATCCATCCATCATCCATCCATCATCCATCCATCCATCATCCATCCATCTATCCATCCATCATCCATCCATCATCCATCCATCATCCATCTATCTATCCATCCATCCATCATCCTTCCCTCCCTCCCTCCCATTCCCACTTCCCAGCCAATTATCAGGGTGATTAATTAGCAGCTGCTAACTAATCAGGAGCTGCCTGACCTGCTGCACAGGGCTGACCATGTCGGGTGTCTCCTTGCCCCAGTAACATTTCACCACATGGCCCTCGATGGTGGTGCCGTTGACTGAGACGATGGCGTGGGCAGCACTCTCATGGGAATTGAACCTGTCCAGATTAAATTGGGAATATTTACTGGGATATTTCTTGGCAATGACTCAGGAATGACTCCATGCTGTGATTCTTCCCTAAATTGGGGAATTCAGCAAGGACAGCAGTTGATTTATTGATTTTTTTACTAATTTATTCATTTTTAATTGTTTTTTATACTGATTTTCTTACTAAATGGGAAAGATTAGTCAATTTATTTAACTATTTAATTTTTACATTGATTTTTAATTTTTTTTTAATAGGAAAGATTAGTCGATGTATTGATTTTTTCCTAATTGTTTTAATTTTTAATTGGTTTTCTACTGATTTTCTTTCTAAATGGGAAAGATTAGTCTATTTATTAATTTTTAAACTATTTTTAAAAATTAATTGATTTTTAACTATTTTTTTACTAAATGTAAAAATAGTTATTGATTGGTCAATGTATTGATTTTTTTCTAAATTTTTTCTTTTTTAAATTGACTTTTTATTTATTTTTTTTATTAAATGGGAAAGCTAAGTCAATTTATTGATTTTTTACTACATTTTTTGATTTTTATTGATCTTTTAACTATTTTTTTTTACTAAATGGGAAAGATGGAAGTCCCCATTCATTGCAAGGAAGTGAAGGGATCTCCCCATGTATAGGAGAAGGAAATGAAGGGATTTTCCTATATGACAAAGAGGCCTGTTCCAAATGGAACAAAATTTCTGGGATTTTTCCCATTTGTTATGGCCATAATCCCTCCTCAGAGGAGAAGAAGGAAAAACCCTTGAATCTGGGAGGGTTTAGTGAATTCTCTGTGCTGACTGAAGTCCTGCCCTGTTCCAAGTGGGACAAAATTTCTGGGATATTTCCCTCTTGTTCCAGACATAATCCCTCCTCAGAGCAGAGGAAGGGAAAACCCTTGAATCTGGGAGGGTTTAGTGAATTCTCTGTGTTGACAGACAACAAAGAGCCCTGTTCCAAGTGCTTTGAGGAATTTTCCCACTTTTTTACGGCCATAATCCCTCCTCAGAGCAGAAACCCTCTGACCTGGGAGGGTTCAGTGACTCCTCTGTGCTGACTGAAGTCCTCAATGACAAAGGGCCCTGTTCAAGTGATTTCTGGGATTTTTTCCCACTTTTTATGGCCATAATCCCTCCTCAGAGCACAGGGAGCAGAAAACCTCTGATCTCTCTAATCTGGGATGGTTCAGTGATTCCCACGTGCTGATGGAGCTCCCATAGACAAAGGACCCTGTCCCAAGTGGTTTTTGGGATTTTTTTCCCACTTGTTCCAGCCATAATCCCTCCTCAGAGCAGAGGAAGGAAAACCCCTCTAACCTGGGAGGGTTTCGTGAATTCTCTGTGCTATGGATGACAAAGGGCCCTGTTCCAAGTGCTTTGAGGGATTTTTCCCACTTTTTATGGCCATAATGCCTCCTCAAAGCAGAAACTCTCTGACCTGGTAGGGTTCAGTGACTCTTCTGTGCTGATGGACGACAAAGGGCCCTGTTCCAAGTGGTTTTGGGATCTTCCCCATTTGTTATGGCCATAAACTCCTCCTCAGAGCAGAAATCCTCTAACCTGGGAGGCTTCAGTGACTCCTCTGTGTTGACTGAAATCCTCAATGACAAAGAGCCCTGTTCAAGTGATTTCTGTGACTTTTCCCACTTTTTATAATCCCTCCTCAGAGCAGAAACCTTCTAATCTCTCTAATCTGGGAGGCTTCAATGGCTCCTCTGTGCGGATGGAGCTCCCATGTGACAAAGGACCCTGTTCCAAGCGGTTTTTTTGATTTTTCTCACTTCTTCCAGCCATAATCCCTCCTCAGAGCAGAGGAAGGAAAAGCCCTCTAACCTGGGAATGTCCCTGTTGGAACTCTGGGCACTGAGAATTTCAGGCTCTCTGTGCTGCCAGGCACTGACCCCCAAGCAAACACTGCACTGAGCTGAGGCTGTGGAAAAGGCTTCCAAAATTGAGTGACAGCGCTGGGATTGTGGGTGTGGAGTTTGAATTGAAGTGTGTGATAGCACAGGGTGCAAAACTCAGAGCTGAAGGGTTTAGAATACAGGAATAGATATAAAGCAAGATGAAGGATTTAGGGCATAAGCCAGTCCTTCTTTTTCACCTTCTTCTCCATGGCTCTGGGTGGTGTTTTGTAATTAGGTAGAAAAATCTGCATTGCGGGCCAGGGGTGTTTGGTTATTGGGTTAAAAGTAAAAATAATTTAGGTGTCATTTCTTAATTGGACAGTTTGTGATTTAAAGACCTTGGAAAGAGTTAGAGATGGAGCTGTTAGCTAGAACTCACAGCTCGTGAGGCTGTAACATAGATAAGAATTAATAAACATCTGAGTCCCAACATGAAAACTGTCTCTTAAGCATTTAATTCTGGCTCTAACAGGAAAGAAGATAAAACCCTGTCCTAGGTTACAATGTAAAATTGTGCCCAAGGTTTGTATTCTATTCCCATGAGCCGTTGGAGCCAGGGTGGGGCAGTGTTTTCCTTATCTTCTGTTAATGAGCCTAACAATGCCTTGCCCATGACTCATAGATAACTTCCTCTGGGAGTTATCTCTGTTTAATGGGCCATCAAGGACCCACTGCATGACTCATAGAATGAGATCATCCCATTGTGAGATGCCCCGCCCAGGGGGAGGAGCCAAGCATTCCCACCTGGATAAATCCAGGGTTTGGGACAGCACAGGCAGCTTTTATCCACTGGACTTCCAGAGGAGACAAGAGCTGCCAGACCTTTCTACAGGAATCACTGCTTTGACCAGACCATCTCATCTGGACTGCCACTACCACCCTAACAGGGTGTCAGGTTGTATTCTGACTCTGTCAGTGGTTTTTTTGTACTATTACTTTTATTTTATTTTACTTCTTTTATTTCTTTTCTTTTCCTCTTATTAAATTGTTTCTGACTTGGAGTCTTTCACTGGTTTTGCTTTCAAACCAGCACAAACCCCCACACTTTAATGGTGCCCCATGTGAGGAGAGCACCAGTTAGAGCCAGGACCTCCCTGAAGAAAAGCAGAGCTCACAAAAACCCCTCCCTGCATTCCCACCTGACGAAGGAGTAGCCTTTATCCGGGAACACTCGGATCTCCATGATCTGCCCAAAGGGGGAGAAGGTCTGGCGCATCAGCTGCTCTGGAGCAGGAAGGACAGAGAGCAGCGTCAGGCACCCGCGGTGACACAGGGACAGCTGGGGACAGGGTGGGGCCACACGTACCTGTGAGGCCCGAGGTGACCCCCCCGCAGTACACGGTGCAGTTGCTGGGGCTGGACTGAGTGACCACCTCGTCGTAGGACAATTGTTTGGTGTTTGCTGGAAGAGATTGGAGGGGAGTTTTACAAGGGGTGGAATGGGAATTGTTGGGGGAATTTTAGTCCTGAGTGGAAGGGGATATTGGGAACAACCTGCAAATCTTTACAGGGACATCTCAGAGTCCCTGGCAGGGCCTAAAGGGGCTCCAGGAGAGCTGGAGAGGGACTGGGGACAAGGGATGGAGGGACAGGACACAGGGAATGGCTTCACACTGGGAAAGGGGAGATTTAAATGAATATTGGAAAGGAATTCCTGGCTGGGAGGGTGGGGAGGAGCTGGGCTGGAATTCCCAGAGCAGCTGTGGCTGCCCCTGGATCCCCCTGGAAGTGCCCAAGGGAGAAGAGAAAGGTCCAGGGAGAGCTCAGAGCCCCTTCCAGTGCCTAAAGGGGCTCCAGGAGAGCTGGAGAGGGACTGGGGACAAGGGATGGAGGGACAGGACACAGGGAATGGCTTCAAACTGGGAAAAGAGAGATTGGGGTGGCATATTGGGAAGGAATGAGGGAGGGGCTGGGACAGAATTCCCAGAGCAGCTGTGGCTGCTCCATCCCAGGCACTGTCCAAGGCCGGGCTGGATGGGGCTTGGAGCACCCTGGGATAGGGGAAGGTGCCCCAGCCCAAGGCAGGGGCAAGGTGGGATGGGCTCTGAGGTCCTTCCCACCCCAAAACCTGTGGGATCCCCCACCCCAGGAACAGGCAGGGCACAGGCTGGGCACCTACTCTCATAGGTGCTCTTGGGGGCCGGAGGTTTTCTGGTGGCCCAGTTGGTCCGGATCTGTCGCCCCCCGAGCCACTGTCCCCCCATCTGCTGGATGGCGTTCTCGGCGTCCTGGAGGAGACAGGGAGAGAAAAACCCCACTGAGCCCCCTGCAGGCACCCCTCCCTGTGGGACAGAGCCATGGGAGTCACCCTGGATCCTTGGGAATGTCCCCACTGCTGGCACCCCTCCCTGTGGGACAGAGCTATGGGAGTGACCCCTGATCCTTGGGAATGTCCCCACTGCTGGCACCCCTTCCTCTGGGACAGAACCTGGGAGTGACCCTGGATTCTTGGGAATGTCCCCACTGCTGGCACACCTTCCTGTGGGACAGAGGTATGGGAGTGACCCTGGATCCTTGGGCATGTCCCCACTGCTGGCACCCCTCCCTGTGGGACACAGCCACAGGAGTGACCCTGGATCCCTGGGAATGTCCCCACTGCTGGCACACCTTCCTGTGGGACACAACAGTGACCCTGCTGCCCTCCTGAGTGACCCTGAGAGTGACCCAGGCTGGCACCCCTTCCTTTGGGACACAGGAGTGACACTGCTGCCCTCCTGAGTGACCCTGGATCCTTGGGAATGTCTCAGGCTGGCACCCCTTCCTGTGGGACAGAGCCACAGGAGTGACCCTGCTGCCCTCCTGAGTGACCCAAGCTGGCACCCCTTCCTATAGGACAGGGCCAAAGGAGTGACCCCTGATCCCTGGGAATGTCCCAGGCTGGCATCCCTTCATTTGGGACACCGGAGTGACCCACTGCCCTCCTGAGTGACCCTGAGAGTGACCCTGGCTGGCACCCATTCCTGTGGGACACAGCCACAGGAGTGACCCTGCTGCTCTCCTGAGTGACCCCAGATCCCTGGGAATGTCCCCATTGCTGGCACCCCTTCTTTTGGGACCAAGCCACAGGAGTGACCCTGAGAGTGACCCAGGCTGGCACCCCTCCCTGTGGGACAGAGCCCCAGGAGTGACCCTGCTGCCCTCCTGAGTGACCCCGGATCCTTGGGAATGTCCCCACTGCTGGCACACCTTCCTGTGGAACACAAGAGTGACCCTGCTGCCCTCCTGAGTGACCCCAGATCCTTGGGAATGTCCCCACTGCTGGCACACCTTCCTGTGGAACACAAGAGTGACCCTGCTGCCCTCCTGAGTGACCCCAGATCCTTGGGAATGTCCCCACTGCTGGCACACCTTCCTGTGGAACACAAGAGTGACCCTGCTGCCCTCCTGAGTGACCCTGAGAGTGACCCAGGCTGGCACCCATTCCTTCGGGACAGAGCCCCAGGAGTGACCCTGCTGCCCTCCTGAGTGACCCCAGATCCTTGGGAATGTCCCCACTGCTGGCACACCTTCCTGTGGAACACAAGAGTGACCCTGCTGCCCTCCTGAGCGACCCTGAGAGTGACCCAGGCTGGCACCCCTCCCTGTGGGACAGAGCCACTGGAGTGACCCCACTGCCCTCCTGAGTGACCCTAGAGTGTCCCAGACCAGGTTGGACAGGGCTTGGAGCACCCTTGGGACAGCGGGAGGTGTCCCTGCCCATGGCAGGGGTGGCACTGGGTTTAAGGTCCCCTCCAACCCAAACCACTCCAGGATTCTGTGATTTCTGTGGATTTATAAACAGAGAGAGCAGCCTCCCCCTGTTACAGTCAGGGAAAACAAAGTGAAAATCAGCTGGGGAAGATCCAGACTGTGACAGAGATCACCTGGTTATTGGAGAGAAAATGAAGGGAACTCCCCATTTACTGGAGAGAAAATGAACGGATCTCCCCATTTACTGGAGAGAAAATGAACGGATCTCCCCATTTATTGGAGAGGGAAAAATCCATTTATTGGAGAGGGAAATGAAGGGATCTCCCCATTTATTGGAGAGCGAAATGAACGGATCTAATCAATTTAGTAAAGAAAGAAACCTAGATCTTTCCCATTTATTAAAGAAGGAAATGAAGGGATTTTACCCATTTACTGAAGAAGGAAATGAAGGGATTTTGCCAATTTATTGAGTGAAGAAATGAAAGGGATTTTACCCAATTTTTGAGGAAGGAAACCTAGGGCTCTTACCCATTTATTAAGAGAGAAATGAAGGGACCTTACCCATTTATTGAGGGAGGAAGTGAAGGAATTTTACCCATATCTTAAAGGAGGGAAGAAGGGGATTTTACCCATTTATTAAGAGGGAAATGAAGGGATTTCACCCATTACTAAGGGGGAAATGAAGGGATTTTACCCATTTATTAAGAGGGAAATGAAGGGATTCACCCATTACTAAGGGGGAAATGAAGGGATTTTACCCATTTATTAAGAGGGAAATGAAGAGATTTATCCATTTATTAAGAGAGGAAATGAAGGGATTTTACCCATTTTTGAGGAGGGAAACCAAGAGCTCTTACCCATTTATTGAAGAAGGAGACGAAGCCGTAGCCCTTGGACTTGCCCGTGGCCATGTCCTTGACCACCCGTGCATCCCTAAAACCAAAAATGGAACCAGCTCAGCCCCACCTGTCTCCTCTCCCCTCCACCAAAACCAACTCCTTGTCCACACACAGCTTGGCTAGAGGAGCAAAATTCAACTTAAAACGTGAAAATCAAGAGTTTCTCTAAGAAACTGGCCAGGAAAGGCACAAAGCAGCAGCTCCAGATCACTGCAGGAGCTTGGCTGCCTCTCTGGAACCATGCAAGTTTTAAAATCTTATTTATTTGCCAACACATTCTACCTGCTCGCTGCAAATGTTAAATAGAAATTAATGAAAAATTAAAAAAAAAATTGAAAAATAGGAATTGAAAGGCCTGTTAGCTGAATTCTTTAATTCTCAGCTCAATTTGTTACCCCCTTTTTGGGCTGTGGGCAGACAAATTTTGAGAGATTGAGATTTCAGAAATTACTGAAGAAAACACTGCAGGAGCAAGTGGAACCATGCAAGTTTTAAAATCTTATTTATTTACCAACACATTCTACCTGCTCATTATAAATGTTAAATAGAAATGAATGGAAAATAAATAATGATTGAAAAATAAAAATTAAAGGCATGTGTTGCCTGTTAGCTGAATTCTTCAATTCTCAGCTCAATTTGTTACCCCCTTTTTGGGCTGTGGGCAGACAAATTTTGAGAAAATTCAGAAATTACTGAAGAAAACACATTTTAAGTCTTAAAACCACACATCAGACATCATTGTCAAACAGGAGTGATTTGAACTATGGGGAACAGAAAAAAAAAGAGGGGAAAAAGGAATAAAATAATCAAAGGTAAATAAAACCACAACATTTCTCCACTGTGAACTGTAGACTGTGGTTTGCCAGGGAATTCTGTTCATTCTTCAGAACAACCAAACAAAAATAAACCAGTCAGGAAATCATGGAAGTGAAATCAGAGGGGACAGAGAAACCAGCAGAGCATGGGCACAGCACTGAGAATCCACAGGGCAGAAAGCTCGTTAAGGCTCAGAGGTTTTAAGCCTGATTAACAATAATTCTGGCACTCACAGAGCCAGGAAAATCCCTCTCCAAAGCAGTAGGAATATCTGTACTCTGTTAGATCCCTCTACCTCTTTTTTTTAAACTTTCCCAGGGTTTGGGTCCAGCGTTCCAAACTGGAAAAGCCAATTTGGGGGGCTGAGCTGGGCTTGCTTGAGAGGGAAAGGGGGAACACTCATCTCCATTTACTCTCAACTGAAAAATTGGGAAAAAAGACTCAAGAATGAGTGAAAACATGAGCAGAGTGAGCACAAAGGGAGGGAGAGGATGTCTGAACCAGCCAGAGGCCAAGAATTACCCCCATTGCTCTCTGTGCCTCCAGGTCATCAACAAAAATTAAGTTTAGCACCAGTAAAGATAAAAAGATAAAATAAAGATAAAATAAAAAGAAATCAGTCAGGAAATATTCCATTAGCAACACATTTGCAGAGCCTGGTCACCAATGAAACACAGCTGGAGAAGTCACTTCATCCAATCCCTCGTTTTTTCAGGTTAAATTTAACTAAGGAGAAAATCTGGGTCTTTTGGGGTTTGGCATGAGAGTTCAAAATGGAGAATTCTGCTTTTTTGTGGGGGGAAAAAAACTTGAGTTTCAGGTTGGGTGGTGAGTCTGAGCCAGCATGAGCCGTCAGCACCGGGCAGGGACAGCTCTTGGAAGGAGAAAACTCCTCCAGGGAAGATGGGACCAAGGGCCTGGCCCCAGCCCGGGGGTCAGGAGGGAATTTGGGGGCTCTGGGGGACTTTTTTGGAAGATTTTCAGTGACACCAGGGAGGTGGAAACCCTCACACCAACCCCCTGCCTGCTCCTGCCTCCCTTCTGCATCACTCCAGCTGTTACAGCCCCTCATTGCTTCCCTGCAGCAACATCTGGCCAGGGGATGAACCATGCAGCCACATCTGGCCAGAGGTTGGACTCCTTAGAGCCTCATCCCTTCCATCCAGCCACACCTGGCCAGAGGATGAATGAACTCCCTGGAGCCCATCCTTTCCATCCAGATTCCCTGGAGCTCCATCCCTTCCATCCAAAGGATGAACAAAATTCCCTGTAGCTTTATCCTTTCCATCCAGACCCCCTGGAACTCATCCCTTCCACCCAGAGGATGAACAAAATCCCTGGAGCTCCATCCCTTCCATCCAGACCCCCTGGTTCCCTCCCTCTGCACTCCCCAGTGACCTTCAGCTGCACTCAGGGGATGCCTGAAGCAAAAATCACATTTAAAGAACTTTTTAAACCTTCTAATAAAAGCAAATCAAGCTGGCATGAGAAGAGGAATAAACTGGAACTCTTTGATGGGGGAAAAAAACCAAACCCAAACAACAAACCCCAAACTTACTTCAATTAAATGCTTCACTACCAGGAACCAAACTGGAACTCCTGAGGGGGGAAAAAACCCCAAACAAACCCCAAACTTAATTAAATGCTTCACTACCAAGAACTAAACTGGAACTCTTGAGGGGATTAAAAAAACCAAACCCAAACAACAAACCCCAAACTTACTTCAATTAAATGCTTCATTACCAAGAACTAAACCGGAACTCTTGAGCGGGGAAAAAATCAAACCCAAACAACAAAACCAACAAAAATCAAACTTATTTCAATTAAATGCTTCATTACCAAGAACTAAACTGCAACTCTTGAGGGGAAAACAAACAAACAACAAAAGCAACAAACCCCAAGCTTATTTTAATTAAATGTTTCACTACCAAGAACTAAACTGGAACTCTTGAGGAGAAAAAAAAACCCAAACCAAACAACAAAACCCAAACTTATTTCTATTAAATGCTTCACTACCAAGAACTAAACTAAAACTCTTGAGGGGAGAAAAAACCCCAACCCCAAACTTGACCTCAATTAAATGTTTCACTACCAAGAACTAAACTGGAACTCTTGAGGGGAAAAAATCAAACCCAAACAACAAAACCAACAAAACCCAAACTTATTTTAATTAAATGCTTCACTATCAAGAACTAAACTGGAACTCTTGATAGGGAAAAAAACTAAACCCAAACAACAAAAACCAAACCAAACAACAAACCCCAAACTTATAAATGCTCTATGTTCTTACACCATCACCAAGCAGCTCCAATGTCCATGGAAAATCCATGGCTCACCTCTGGTGTGTGGAATGGAGGGGTTGCTCCAAGGACACCTCACTGGGACCAGCTCAGCCCCCTGACCCAAAGGGTCTGGATAAATGTGTGGGGTCTCAGGACAAGGGCATGCTGCCCCATAGCCCCCCAAGAAAAGGTTTGTTTGGAGGGAAATGGGAATTAGGTGCACAAAAAAAGAGTTGAATAAGGGTGGCTGGCACCAAAAATCCACAGTGCCAAGGGGCTCTGGGCAGGGCAATGCACAGCCCAGGGGCAGGATGGGGATTTTCCAGGTTTTTTTTTTTCCAGATAAAGGATCTGGCTGTGTGAGCTGTCACAGTGTCACTCACTCATTCACTCACTCATCAACACAAAGCAGAATTAATTTCATTGCTCTCAGCAGAGACACCCTGAGCTGCCCTGGGAAAGGACTTACGAGATTCTGCCAAAGGGAGCAAAGGCTGCTTTGATGTCCTCAGTTGTGATCTCAGGGCTGAGGTCTCCGACAAAGACGTGGAAATGATCTTGGGGGGAAAAGAGAAAGGAGGATTTAGAGGCTGAAGGTGCCCTCTGAGCAGAGCAGAGGGAAAAAACACTTTTTAAAAATCCCTTTATTAAAATTCCAGCTTTTGTTCAAAATACATTATTAAAAAGCACAAAAATACTTATTAAATGTCATAAAACCCCATATTGGATACTACAGGGAGAGCAGAGTTTGCTGTTCCTGACAGGCACTGCCACCAGCCAGTGATTTGAAGGACACACGTTTGTATCTTGAATTTTAAAATTCTTCTTTTAAGGATTGTTTTTAAGGCCTGCCAGCATTTACTGCACAAATCTGAGATTATTTACACCTCATGTGTCTGTGGGGGGGAAAAGAGAAAGGAGAAATTAGTGGCTGAAGACACCCTCTGAGCAGAGCAGAGGAAAAAAACTCTTCTTAAAAAACCCTTTATTAAAACTCCAGCTGTTGCTCAAAATACATTACTAAAAACCATAAAAAATAAGTATTAATTACCACAAAACCCTGTATTAAATGCTACAGGGAGAGCAGAATTCCTGATGTTCCTGACAGGCAGTGCCATGAGCCAGTGATGTGAAGGACACACATTTGTATCTTGAATTTTAAAATTCTGCTTGTAAGGCCTGCCAGCATTTACTGCAGAGATTTGAGATTATTTACACCTCACGTGAGTTTGGGGGGGGAAAAAAAGGAGGATTTAGAAGCTGAAGATGCCCTCTGAGCAGAGCAGAGGGAGAAACTCTTCTTCAAAAGCTTTTATTAAAACTCCAGCTGTTGTTCAAAATAAAAAACTCTTCTTAAAAAACCCTTTATTAAAACTCCAGCTGTTGTTCAAAATACATTATTAAAAAGCACAAAAATACTTATTAAATGTCACAAAACCCCATATTGGATGCTACAGGGAGAGCAGAGTTTGCTGTGGAACTGAATTCCTGCTGCTCCTGACAGACCCTGTGCTCGGCACTGCCACCAGCCAGTGATTTGAAGGACACACGTTTGTATCTTGAATTTTAAAATTCTGCTTGTAAGGCCTGCCAGCATTTACTGCACAAATCTGAGATTATTTACACCTCACGTGTCTGTGGGGGAAAAGAGAAAGCAGAATTTAGAGGCTGAAGACGCCCTCTGAGGAGGAAAAAAACTTCTTAAAAACCCTTTATTAAAACTCCAGCTGTTGTTCAAAACACATTATTAAAAAGCACAAAAATACTTATTACACATCACAAAACCACATATTAAATTCTACAGGAAGAGCAGAATTCCTGCTGCTCCTGACAGACCCTGTGCTCAGCACTGCCACCAGCCAGTGATTTGAAGGACACACATTTGTATCTTGAATTTTAAAATTCTGCTTGTAAGGCCTGCCAGCATTTCCTGCACAGATCTGAGACTATTTACACCTCATGTGCCCAGTGTCCAGGAAAATCTCTCCCTCCCTGTGCCGCATTAGGCTGTGATGTGGAATCCTGGAAAGGTTTGGGTGGGAAGGGATTTAAACCCATCCAGTGCAACCCTGCCAGGGTGCTCCAAGCTGGCCTTGGACACTGCCAGGGATGGGGCAGGCACAGTAAATAAGGATTAAAGGTTCAGGGTGGAAAGGGGATCCCTTTCTGATGAGGAAGAGGCACAAAAAGCCTGAATCCCAGGAGTTTTCCACCTCAGTCTGACAATGTGTGACACAGATTGAGATGTGCCACAGCAAGCACCAAAAGTCTCCCAGGTACTTGATGGGGTTTAGCCCCACCAGCCTAAAATTCCTAAAATTCCAAGAATTTCTCCACAGAACTTGCTGGAAGTGATGGAACCCGTTCTGGAAGGAGCCTGGATGCTCCTTGAGGGAGATGTTCAATGTGCACCAAAAATACAGAATGAGGCATTTTGGGTTTTAATTCACAACTGCCCAGGTACCAAACAGCCACAGATTTGCCCCAAATCCCTCCCCGATGCTACAGGGAAATGGAAGGGAAGTCCTGCCATAAAAATTCAATAGAAAACAAACAAAAAAATTCCAATTTAGCTTCAGGGACCACCCTGCAGATCCACAATTTGATGTTTAGGAAGACACAATTACCTCGTAAATGCTGTGTGATGGCAAAGATAAGCTTTGCCCTGAAGTTTAATTAACACAAACACAATAAATAATCAGGATCCCAATCAGAACCATTCCCACAGAGCTCTGTGTGGTGCATTTCTGCTCCAGAACTTGCGCAGCTTGGGGCACAGGTGACACTTACTGCTGGTGTCTTTCTTCTGACTGCTGGGGGTGGTGGCCCAGTTCACTTTGACCTCCTGCAAATGGCAATCACACATCAGATTTGGCAAATCCCAAAAATCTCAGACATCTCCAGTGCTCAGATCTGACCCTACAGGGCACCCCATGTGCAAGGCTGGGCTTGAAACTCAAGTTTAAGGCATTTTTCTAAGAAGGTTTGTTCTTAAATTAACAGAGCTCCCCTGCCCTGGGGGGTTCACCTGGACAGGAGAAGCATCCAGGGAGAGCTCAGAGACCCTGGCAGGGCCTAAAGGGGCCCCATGAGAGCTGGAGAGGGACTGGGGCCAAGGGATGGAGGGACAGGACACAGGGAATGGCTCCCAAATGTCTCAGGGGTGATGGTGAAGAGGATGGGGACAGACTCTGATCAGTGGTGCCCTGTGACAGGGTAAGGGGCAACAGGCACGGACTGAAACATGGCAAGTTCCACCTGAATATGAGGAAAAGAAGGAAAATATGAAAGAAAACTTTCCTTTGAGGCCTGGAACAGGCTGTGGTATCTCCTGCTCAGCAGCCATTAACCCCCTGCCTGTGCACCCTGCTCTGAATGAACTTTGGCACGGGATCAGCTCCAGAGGAGCCTTCCAACCCAAACCGCTCTGGAATTCTGTGATCCTTCTCCCAGTTCCACATCCTCAGCTCCAAGTTCTGCCCCAAACTCTGAACTTCTCCTCTCAACACTCTGAACTCCTCCTCCCAACAGTCTGAACTCCTCCCAACACCCTGAACTTCTCCTAATGCTCCAAACTTCTCCCAACACTCTGAACTCCTCCTTCCAACACTCTAAACGTCCCCACACCCTGAACTTCTCCCAATACCCTGAACTTCTCCTCCCAACACCTCGAACTTCTCCCAGCATTCTGAAGTTCTCCTCCTAATACTTTCAACTCCTCCCCAGTCTGAACTCCTCCCAACACCCTGAACTTCTCCCAACACCCTGAACTTCTCCCAACACCCTGAACCTCTCCCAACACTCTGAACCCTGAACTCCTCCCAACACCCTGAACTCCTCCCAACACCCTGAACTTCTCCCAACACCCTGAACTTCTCCCAACACTCTGAACCCTGAACTCCTCCCAACACCTTGACCTTCTCCACCCAACACTCTGAACTCCTCCTTCCAAGACTCTAAACTTCCCCTCCCCACACCCTGAATTCCTCCCAACACCTTGAAGTTCTCCCAACACCCTGAACTTTCCCTCTCAACACCCTAAACTTCTCCTCCCAACACTCTGAACTCCTCCTTCCAACACCCTAAACTTCTCCTCCCAACACCCTGAACTTCTCCCAACACTCTGAACTCTTCCCCCACACTCTGAACCCCTCTTGAGTCCTGTCCCGCTACGATCTCCACCCCGAAGGCAGAGTCTGACTCTGGCAGCACATCCCCTCCTTTCCCAGCAGGATTTGCCCCTGCAGTGCCCCAGCCCCCTGGCACAGCCTGGTTTCCCCCAGACTCACCCCGGAGCACGGCAGCTTACCTTACCCATTATCTTCCTGCCGTTCATGGCAGCCAGGGCCGCGGCCGCGTGCCGGTGCTCGTAGAACTCCACGAAGCAGTAGGGATCATTGCCAGCTGTCTGAGACAGGAAACGAGCCCGGGGTGAGGGACACAGACCCGGGGTGAGGGACACAGACCCGGGGTGAGGGACACAGACCCGGGGTGAGGGACACAGACCCGGGGTGAGGGACACAGATCCGGGGTGAGGGACACAGACCCGGGGTGAGGGACACAGACCCGGGGTGAGGGACACAGACCCGGGGTGAGGGACACAGACCCGGGGTGAGGGACACAGACCCAGGGTGAGGGACACAGATCCGGGGTGAGGGACACAGACCCGGGATAAGGGACACAGACCCGCGGTGAGGGACACAAACCCGGGGTGAGGGACACAAACCTGGGATAAGGGACACAGACCCAGGGTGAGGGACACAAACCCGGGATAAGAGACACAGACCCGGGGTGAGGGACACAGACCCGGGGTGAGGGACACAGACCCAGGGTGAGGGACACAGACCCAGGGTGAGTGACACAAACCCGGGATAAGGGACACAGACCCGGGGTGAGGGACACAGACCCAGGGTGAGTGACACAAACCCGGGATAAGGGACACAGACCCGGGGTGAGGGACACAGACCCGGGGTGAGGGACACAGACCCGGGGTGAGGGACACAGACCCAGGGTGAGGGACACAAACCCAGGATAAGGGACACAAACCCCGACTCTGGCTGCTCTGCTCAGCCACTGACTCCTGGCACCCGCCACCTCTGACTGCTGGCACCCCAACACCCCTGCTGGCACCCACCACCTCTGACTGCTGGCACCCCAATATCTCTGACTGCTGGCACCCAACATCTCTGCTGGCACCCCAACATCTCTGCTGGCACCCCAACAGGTTTTCTCATTCTAGAGGGACTAACAATGCCCCCAGAGCTTTTACTTCTGCTTCAGAAAGGTAAAATTATAGTAAAAAGTTTTTAAAACTTCATTTGCAATCCTCCCATGACTTAATGTATTCACTGTCCCTCTCAGCAGCCCCACGTGGACAGGTTTTCTGACTCTGTGGGGACTAACAACACCCCCACAGCTCTCAATTCTGCTTTAAAAACAGTAAAAAATTATGGCAAAGAGTTTTTAAAACTTCATTCATAATCATCCCATGATTTAATGTGTTCATTGTCCCTCTCAGCAGCCCCACATGGACAGGTAGTTTCTGACTCTACATGGCCTAACAATGCTTCCAGAGCTTTTGATTCCACTTTAGAAAGGTAAAATTATGGTAAAGAGTTTTTAAAACCTCATTTGTGATTCCCATGATTTAATGAGTTCATTGTCCCTCTCAGCAGCCCCACATGGACAGGTTTTCTGACTCTGTGGGGACTAACAATGCTCCCAGAGCTCTCAATTCTGCTTTGGAAAGGTAAAATTACGGTAAGGAGTTTTTAAAACCTCGTTTGTAATCCTCCCATGACTTAATGAGTTCATTGTCCCTCTCCACGTCCACCCATCCTTATATTTACCACCAGGCACGTGCAGAAACGATGCCAAAACCATTTGAGTGCGTCTCCAGATTTATTTGAGGTGGCTGTGCCCTGTTTCCAGAGGGATTCCCAGAGCCACAAGCACAGCCTGGAGGCAGCAGCTCTGAGGAACAGGGAAGCAGAGGGTTCAGGCTCTTACATCCATGATCATCTTGCAGTTCTTGCAGGGTCCGATCTGGCTGAACAGCTGCAGGATCAGAGCCTCGGTCACGTCCCTGGAGAGGTTCCCCACGTACCTGAGGGGCAAACACAGCGATGGACATGGATGTTGGAACCTGGAAAGGGCTTTGGGAGCAGGCATGATGTGATAGGAGAAGGGAGAATGGCTTCCCAATGCCTGAGGGCTGGGTGAGATGGGATTTTGGGAGGGAATGAGGCTGGGGAGGGACTGGGATGGAATTCCCAGAGGAGCTGTGTCTGCCCGTGAATCCCTGGATATGTCCCAGGCCAGGCTGGATGGGGCTTGGAGCAGCCTGGGACAGTGGGAGGTGTCCCTGCCCATGGCAGGGGGACTGGATGGGTTTAATGGTCCTTCCCACCCAAACCATTCCAGGATCCCATGACTCCATGAACCTGACCTTCCAAACTGACTTCAGTACAGACTCCAGTTCCCACATCCCTACACCGATTAATTTCCCTGTACAGACACTCCAGTTCCCACATCCCTACACCGATTAATTTCCCAGTACAGACACTCCAATTCCCACATCCCTACACTGACTGATTTCCCAGTACAGACACTCCAGTTACTACATCCCTACACTGACTGATTTCCCAGTACAGAAATTCCAATTCTCATATCCCATACCGATCTCCCAGTACAGACACTCCAGTTCCCATATCCCTACACCGAACTCCCAGCAGACTCCAGTTCCCATATCCCTACACTGACTGATTTCCCAGTACAGACTCCAGTTCCCATATCCCATACTCATTACCCAGTACAGACACTCCAGTTCCCATATCCCTACACCGAATTCCCAGTACAGACACTCCAGTTCCCATATCCTTGCACTGAATTCTCAGTACATCCCAGTTCCCATATCCCATATCGCTTTATTTCCCAGTACAGAAAATCCAATTCTCGTATTCCTACACTGACTGATTTCCCAGTACAGAAATTCCCGTATCCCTACACTGATTGATTTCCCAGTACAGACTCCAGTTCCCATATCCCATACTGGTTTCCCAGTACAGACACTCCAGTTCCCACATCCCTACACTGACTGATTTCCCAGTACAGAAATTCCAATTCCCGTATCCCTACACTGATTGATTTCCCAGTACAGACTCCAGTTCCCATATCCCATACTGCTGTATTTCCCAGTACAGAAATTCCCTACACTGACTGATTTCCCAGTACAGACTCCAGTTCCCATATCCCTACACTGACTGATTTCCCAGTACAGAAATTCCAACTCCCATATCCCTACACCAGCACCACTTTCCAGCTGCCCCAGCAGCTCAGGCTGCTGTTTGTCCACATTTCCCACAACATTCTGGTTCCTCCCAAAGGCCTCAGGTTTTGGAAGCACTGGATTTGCCTGCAATACCCGAGGGCCAACGTGCTCGAGCGCACACATTCCCAATTCGGGCAAGGATCAGGCTCCCTAGGCACAAACACACCCCAAATCCCCACTCCCACCTGGGATTTTGGCTTCTTTGGCCACCAAACCGATCTGTGACCCACAGGTGCCTGTTTTTGTTGTTGTTGTTGTTGAGCCCAAGTCACGGGATTTTTATAAAAAGCCCAGCGAGAAACCTCAGCCCCCGAGGTGCGGCTGCAGCTTCCCACAGAGGAACGTTCCATGGGAAACCTCTGCCCCGGAAATCCCGGCCAAATCCCAGCCCTGAAACCACCCTGGTGTCCCCAAACTGCTGCCAGAGGGGCAAAGGGGCTGTCAGTGAACAACCAGCAGCAAACCCAAGCTCTGCTCACACTCCTGCTGCAGGAGGGACGCGCTCTGAGGTTGGGTTATGTGGGAATTTTCTGTCAGGAGTGGCTCACACAGGAGCTCTGTGCTCATTATTTAGGCAACTGTTTCAGGCAGGAGGCAGCACTGGGTTTTACAGTTAGCAGACAGACATTTACAGGCATTGTCTCACTCTTAAGTGAGCGATTCCTGCACTTCTGACAAGTTTCCTAAAAATGTTAAAAAGAAGTTAAAAAACCCTGCCCAAATCCCACCACAGAATCCACCCTGGTGCACCTGCAGTGTCCCTGAGCTGCTCCCAGAGGGACAAAGGGGCTGCCAGCAAACAACCAGCAGCAAATCCAAACTCTGTTCACACTCCTGCGCTCTGAGGTTGGGTTATGTGGGAATTTTCTGTCAGGAGTGGCTCACACAGGAGCTCTGTGTAATTATTTAGGCAACTGTTTCAGGCAGGAGGCAGCATTGGCTTTTAAAATCTCCAAGCAGGCCTTTACAGGCTTTGTCTAAGTGAGCGATTCCTTTACTTCTGACAAGTTTCCTTAAAATGTTAAAAAAAATTTAAAGAATCCCAGCCAAATCCCACCACAGAATCCACCCTGGTGCACCTGCAGTGTCCCTGAGCTGCTGCCAGAGGGGCAAAGGGGCTGCCAGCAAACAACCAGCAGCAAACCCAAGCTCTGCTCACACTCCTGCTGCCAGAGGGACGCGCTCTGAGGTTGGGTTATGTGGGAAGGAGACAGAGCTTTTGTCAGGAATGGCTCATACAGGAGCTTTGTGTTCATTATTTAGGCAACTGTTTCATGCAGGAGGCAGCATTGGCTTTTAAAATCTCCTTACAGGCTTTGTCTGGCTCTAAGTGAGCAATTCCTGCACTTCTGACAAGTTTCCTTAAAACCTTAAAAAAGGAGGGATCAGAGCACTTCATTAAGGTAATTAACACCAGGACAAGTCCAGCTGAGAGTGGGATCAGAGAGGTTGGAAAAGACCTCCAAGATCATCGAGTCCAACCTTTGATCCATCACTACCTCATTAACCAGAGCACAACTAGCAAGGCCTCCCTTTTTTTTTTAATATTATAATTATTTGGATAACAAATCAATGGAAGCACCAGAGCGATGAGCCTTGTGTGACCCTCTGGGTATAAATTAATTAATTAGTGACTGGAAGGTTCCCAAACAGGGTGGCCACCCCGTGACCTCTGCCCTGATGGGATTTCATCCCAATAATGTGGGGTCTCCTGAGATACTCCTGACCTCAGCACCGGGTTTAGCAGATTTTAGGGAAGTGATTCCCAACAGCCCCACCAATCTCTGCCTTCCTGAAGGATCCACTGCAGGAATTTTGTGTGTACAGAGTGTGCCAAGGTGGGTGGGGAACACCCAGAGCTGTGACCCCTCTCTGTGCCACGTTCCCTGACTTTTCCATGGAATTTTGTTGCAGCTCCATGTTGCACAGACAGGCAGGATCCAGCCCACCTATACCCACACAAATAACCCAGCACCCCGGTGACCCTGCCAGGCAGTGCCAGGAGAGCTCAGTCCTGGCTCTTCCTGCACCTCTCCCACCCCTCTCTTTCCTGCTAATTGGACAAGAATCCAATTAACGAGTTGGTTGCTGACTCTGCAGATGAAGGGCTGTGTTATCTGAGTTTATGCTGAGGAGCCAAACCCAACTGCTGCCAGTGTGCTTCAGACCACAAATTAATTTAATTTAGAACACGTATCCCACGTGCATCCATGGAAAACACAAACAACAGGACACTGTCACCTCCAAGGCTGCATCTTAACTGCTCTGCAGATCCATCTGCTGCTGAAAAGTGGCTTCCAAGGGAGGGAACTGCCCGTGGGAGAAGGAGCTGCCTCTCCAGGAATTCATTTACACGAGGTAAAACAGCTCCTAAGGGAACACAGGGCTCACACCCCCTCACAGACACAAGTGAGGTGGAAAAGGTAAAAACAAGGAGTTACTTCCAGCAGTGTCTGCAGTCTGTTCCAGAAAAACAACTGGAATGTGATAAGGAAGGAAAGGACAGGGTGCAGAGGAACTTGGGGGCCAAGCTGAGGGAGCCCCAAAATCCACACCCAGGAGGGATTTCTGGAGCAGAAACCCTACAGAAATCCCCGTGTGAGCACAGATTTAACATCTCTTAAACATTTAACATCTATTTAACATTTAAAGATCACCTGCAGCTGCACTTTCTGCCTTTGACTGCTCCTCACTGACACAGGTGAGGTGGAAAAGGCAAAGCTAAGAAGTTACTTCCAGGAATGTGTGGGAAGGAAAAAACAGGGTGCAGCTTTGGGGAGACACACAAGTGAGGGAGCCCCAAAATCCACACCCAGGGGGTGTTTCTGGAGCAGAAATCCCCGTGTGAACACAGATTTAACATCCCCTAAACATTTAACATCCATTTAACATTTAAAGATCATCTTTAGCTGCACTTTCTGCCTTCGACTGCTCCTCACCGACACAGGTGAGGTGGAAAAGGCAAAAACAAGGAGTTACTTCCAGGAATGTGTGGGAAGGAAAAAACAAAGTGCAGCTTTGGGGGCCACACAGCTGAGGGAGCCCCAAAATCCACACCGGGGGAGGCTGTTTCTGGACCAGAAGTCCTACAGAAACCCCTGTGTGAGCACGGATTTAACATCCCCTAAAGATCACCTGAGCTGCACTTTCTGCCTTTGACTGAACCTTCTAAACCTGACCTGTGACACCCAGCTGGTGACAATTCCCTGTGTGACCCCAGAAAGTCACTGGGAGGGAGTCAGAGAAATCCCACCCTGGATGTTGCTCAGTCCCGAGTTGCGTTTTAAGGTGGGACTTGGTGATCCTGGAGGTCTTTTCCAGCCTCAGTGATTCCCTATCTGTGCCACCAGCAGCACACGCTCCAGGACAGGGATGTGGGCTCCTTGTGATGCCTTAAGTTTGAGCTTTCATGTTTTTCAGACTCTGTGCTGCCCAGGGGTACAGTTCTGAGCCTCACATTCAGTGCTAGTAAGTTCTCTTCACAGGGCAGGGAGACAAAACTTTTCCTGCTGAAGACCAAGGACAACTGTTACAAGTTTTCAGGCCCAAATGCATAAACAAGGGTAAAAAGCTGAAAAGCGAAACAAGAAGGATGGGACCTCACAACCTGCAGCTGTAATTGGACAATTAAACCCCAATATGCAAGTGGCCCAAAACTTACAAAAGTGTGAGACCTTGTGACTGGTCTTCCATTTTGTGCACGTTCTGGGTTCATTTTGTGTCCATTTTGTGACCACCTTGGGTGCAGCCCTGGCCAGGCCCTGTCCTGCCCAAGCTTATCCTTAAAGGCTTTTCAATAAATCTCTACTTTATTCTCCAGCTCTGTCCAGTCTCTGCTCCAGGTCAGCCTTCCCAAGGCATCACCTGGCACACGCTGAGGCCACCAGGCCCTGCACGACCCTTGGGATGGGGGAAAACATCTTCCCAAATAAACACACAAACACACCACGGCTCTGTGTTTGCACAGCCAGGAATAGCTCCCAAAATGTGGGAAAACAGCAGGACTGGGGAAGCAGAGAGTGGTCAGTGCTCAGGACAGCTGGGGTGAGGCACGTCACAGTCTTGTCCTGTGGTCACTCGGCCAAGTTGTTTCTCAAGCCCTGGGGAGGGGCAGCAGTCCAAGGACACAACATTCCCTCTCTCCCTCCTGCCTTTCCTGCTGGCACTGGAGAACTTCTAGAGGTGGGATGGGAAGATTGGAGCCTGATTTCCCTGATGCAAACAAGGGAATGATACTCCAGGTGACACCTGCCTGGGAAAAGGAGGGAAACACAGCCTAGGTGTGCACAGGAGCTGTGCGAAACAGAGCCAGGTGTGCACAGCACCAGCACCTTCTGCTAAAATCCAACCTAAACCTCCCCTGATGTGGTTTTGTAATTCACTCCTTTGGAAGCAACAGGTTCAGAGAGTGCTTTGAACACTGGGACAAGCACTGGGTTCGTGGGCACCTCCTGGTCGGTGCTGCTGGCCAGGGCAGTGGGGCTCCTGTTTGCCCCCTGCACCCCCCAGGGCAAAATCCAGCCAGTTGCTCACAAAAACCTACATGGCTCATGCAGAATGACAGGATCCTCACCACAGAATGGTTTGGGGTGGAAAGGACTCAGATCATCCAGTTCTATCCCCTGCCATGGGCTGGGATGGACTGGGGAGGGGGGCACACAGCCCTTTCCCTCCACATGTGCACGTGGATGTACCAGGGAGGGGGGGACACCTTCCACACTGCCCTTCCCTCCAGATGTGACCTGGGATGGACTGGGGACAGGGGTACACACTTTCCAGACCTCCTTTCTATCCAGGAGAAGGAGGGACACACCTTCCACACCACTTTTCCCTCAGAATGTGACCTGGGATGGACTGGGAAACGGGACACACCTTCCAGACCCCTTTTCTCTCCAGATGTGAGTTGGGATGTACTGGAAAAGGGACACACAACTTCCACACACCCCTGTCCCTCCAGATGTGAGCTGGAGGCCCAGGGTAACGCCCGGAGCATAGGGTAGGCCGGCGGTGCCCAGCACTGGGAACGGGGAAAGGGCAGGAATACCGCGGGAGCCGGGCTCCCCTCGCTGCCGGAGGGGGCCGGCTACCCCTCAGCCCCGGGCGAGGGTCGCTCCCGCAGCACTGCGGGCGGCTGAGGGTCCGCGGCGGAGCTTTGAGGGGGCCCGTCCGTGAGGCGACCCCGGGCCGCCCCTCCCCGCGGAGCCGGGAACAATAGGCGGTCTCGCCCCCTCCCCACTCACAGGGTCTTGGGCATTTCATCCTCCATGGCGCCGCCGCCGCCCGCCCCGGCTCTTCCCGCCCGCCGGGGCGGCCCCGTGAGCCCTGGGCAGCCCAGGCAGCCCGAGCGGCGCCGGCCCCGCCAGCGGACGGTCCCGCGGCGGCTCCTCGCAAGATGGCGGCGGGCGGGCGGGCTGAGGGGCCGGGGGGGGGGCCGGGGGCGGGAACGCGCGTGCGCGGGGAGAACGCGGGGACGCGCGGCCCGGCCGCCGAAACAGCTCCGCGCATGCGCGGCCGTGAGGGGAAGGAGGTAAAAGTGGTGAAAATTGATTTAAAATAGAGGCGTTTGTAAAAGTAAGGGGGTGAGAAATGAAGGGCTTAAAAATAGAAGGGTTAAAATGAAAGCGCCTAAAAGCGGAGGGGAAAGGTGCTGGAGGGCACAGGGAACTGGGGCATCAGCGTGGGGAAATGGCAATAAAGGTGTGAAAAGAAAGGTGATAACCCCCCCCCCCCGGATTTTAAAATTAAGGAATTAAAAAGAAAATAATTAAAAGGAGTTAAAACCGCGGTGGAAAGGGATATACAGGTCAGGGAAATGCGGGCACCAAGAATGGGGATAGCAGGACTGGGAAATAAAGGGAATTAAAGTAAAGGAGTTAAAAGTAAAGGAGCTAAAGGAGTTAAAATAGAGGTGTTTAAAATGAAGGAGTTTAAAATTACAGGATTAAAAATGACAGAATTAAAAGTAAAGTCGCAGTGAAAAGGGACATGTGGGCATCGGGAACGGGGCACCAGGGTGGGGAAAGAAAGTTTATTTTAAAACTTGGGACTAAAATAAAGTAATATAAAATACAGTAATTAAATTTTATTAATAAAAGGAATTGAAAATGAAGGATTTAAAAATGAAAGAATCAAAAGTGAAGGGTTTAAAAGCGGGGTGAAAAGGTTTGTGTGGGGACCAGGAACAGAGGCTTGCGGCGGGGAATAAAAATAAAGGAGTTAAAATAAAGTAGCTAAAAATAAAGGGGTTTTAAAGAAAAGGGTTTAAACGAAATGAATTTTAAACGAAGGTGTTAAAAATAATTTAAAAGGGATTAAAAACAAAGGGATTAGTAGCAGGATGAAAAGGTACATGTGAGCACCGAAAAAGGGGGTGCTATCTAGAGGTGCGGTAAAATTTT
This sequence comes from Acrocephalus arundinaceus, assembly GCA_021534815.1. Lineage (NCBI taxonomy): Eukaryota > Metazoa > Chordata > Aves > Passeriformes > Sylviidae > Acrocephalus > Acrocephalus arundinaceus. The sequence goes on from JAJEOU010001729.1 coordinate 182,219, forward strand.
AAAAAGGAGTTAAACTAAAGTAATTAAAAGTAAAGGAAGTAAAATAAAATATTCAGGATTTTAAAACTCAAACTTTAAGACGTTTAAAAAGTACATGCGCCGCCCGGGAATCGAACCCGGGTCGCAAGAATGGGAATCTTGCATGATACCACTACACCAGCGGCGCGGTTGGTTTCAGGGTTTGGACGGGTCCTTCATGTTCCCGCCGCCCGCACTGGCCTCGCTCCCGGCCTGCCCATCGCCCTCTGCCTTTCTCCGCCGCCATGCCGGGCCTCCGCCGCTTCCTGCCGCTGCTGCTGCTCCCCGCGCTCTGCCCGCCCGCTCTCAGCCGCCAGCATGGGCCCGCAAAGATCGGTGCGCTACACGGGGGACGACACGGGAACATGGCCATTGCTCAGGGAGACCTTGTGTCAGGGAGGGCGGCTCTCAGGGACGGCCACTGGCAGGGGGAAAGATGAGGGGGGGATCTCTTAAGGACATCTGGCCGAGGGATATGGGCCGGTGTCCCTTGAACGGATCTGCGGGGGGGAACTGGCAGGGGATCTATGAGGGGCGGGGGGTGCCCCTGGGATCCTTTCAGGGGATCCGTGAGGAACCTGTGAGGGGAGGATCCTTTAAGGGCCTAGCGAGGATCTGTCATGGGAGGCCCGTGAGGGGATCTCTGTGGGTCAGGAAGTTTGGCGGGGGCTGTCCCTTGAGGGATGTGAAGTTAGGGGGGACCCGTGAGGGATCTGTGAGGGTCAGGGGGGTGTGAGTGGATCCTTTGAGGGGATCTCTGGTGAAGGTGCGATGGGGGAACCCCTCAAGGATCCTGAAGGTCTCGGAGGGAGCCCATGAGGGGATCTTGGAGGGGCAGGGATATGAGTGGGGTCTTGAGGCGATCTGTGGGTCAGGGGCACGTGAGGGATCTGTGAGGGGGTTCCCTTGAGGGATCGGGTCTGGGGGCTGTGAGGGATCTGTGAGGGGGTTCCCTTGAGGGGGTTCCCTTGAGGGGATCTGTCAGTGGGGGCCCGTGAGGGATCTGTGAGGGTCAGGGGAGTGTGAGGGGGATCCTTTGAGGGGATCTGTAAGGAAAGTATGAGGGGAGGATCCTTTAAGGGACCTTGAGGCAATCTGTCATAGGAGGGCTGTGAGGGAATCTCTGGGGATCAGGGAGTATGGGGGGGGTGTCCCTTGAGGGATCTGAAATGGGGGGACCCGTGAGGGATCTGTGAGGAAGGAGTGATGAGTGCGACCCTTCAAGGTCCCTGAGGGGCAGGGGATATGAGGGGCAGTCTCTTGAGGGGATCTGTCAGTCGGGGCCCGTGAGGGATCTGTGAAGGGGGTTCCCTTGAGGGGATCTGTCATGGGAGGCCCCTGAGGGATCTGTGAGGGGCAGGGGCTCTGCACTGGGGGCTCGCGGGGCTGTGGAGTGACCGCGCCGCTTTCTCGCAGCCGTGGTGGGCGGCGGGATCGGCGGCTCGGCCGCCGCCTATTTCCTGCGGCAGAAGTTCGGCCGCAGCGTGCAGCTGCACGTGCTGGAGAAGGCGGCGCTGGGCGGGCGGCTGCACACGCTGGACGTGGAGGGCGCCGCCTATGAGGCGGGGGGGTCTGTGATCCACCCGCTCAACCTGCACATGAAGCACTTTGTCAAGGAGCTGGGTGAGCATGGACCCACCACCCTGGTGTCTCCTGGTCCCAAAATTGTCCCTCCGTCCCAAAATTATCCCCTGGGGTGCTGTGGGTGCCACTCTGCTGGGGGACATCCCTCCAAAGAACAAGGCTTGATAACCCCTTATCCATCCCCAGTAGCCCCTCATATCCTTCCCCAATAGCCCACCCTTCGTTTCCCAGTATTCCACCCATGTCCTTCCCCAATAAGTCCCCTTCTTTTCCCAGTATCCTCCCCATATACTTCCCTAGTAATCACCATTCTCCAGCTTCCCTCCCCCACAGGCCACTTTCCTTCCCAAATAGCCCCCCGTCACCTCCCAGCCCCACTCCAGGCAAAGGAAACCCACATCCCAGTGGGAATGGTCTTGCCCCTCCCCACAGGTGACACACTAATGGCATCATAAAGGTCCAAAACTTACCTCCAGTCCCTCTGTGGCCCACGATCAAGGGCTAATTCTCCTTTCCATGCCTTGGGACTCCAATCTGCAATCATTCACCCTTATCAGCACGAAGGCAGGAAGTTAAAATTAAATTTACCTTTCCCTAAATTAATTTTTTTGTCATTTTGCCAAGGCCTCTCAGTTGCCTCACCCCAGGGCAGCCTTGCAGGGTTTACAATGGAGAGGAATTTGTGTTTGAGGAGAGCAGCTGGTCCTTCATCAACCTCCTCAAGCTGCTCTGGCACTACGGCCTCAACCCTCTGCGCATGTCCATGTGGGTGGAGGACATCCTGGACAAGTTCATGAGGTGGGTTGGGGCACTGAGGGGGAAAAAGCAGGAAAGGACCTTAAAAAAACCTCATTCAAGGGCAGGGACACCTTCCACCATCCCAGGTTGCTCCAAGCTCCATCCAGCTGGCCTTGGACACTTCCAGGAGCAGCCACAGCTTCTCTGGGAAGACTCTGCCAGGGCCTCTCCACCCTCATAAAAACCCCCAATATCCAACCTAAACCTCCCCTCTTTGTCCTGCCCCTCCAGGCCCTTGTCCTGCTGCTCCCACAAAGCCACCCCATGAGATCCCCTGCAGCTCCCAGGGCCACAGAGCTCATTAACAGAGACAATTTCTTGTGTGCAATTAAAGGATCTACCGGTACCAGATGCACGACTACGCCTTCAGCAGCAACGAGCGCCTGCTCCATGCCCTGGGAGGCAACGACTTCCTCCAGCTGCTCAACCAGACCATCGACGAGGCCATGCAGAAAGCAGGATTCTCCCAGAAATTCATCAACGAGGTGGTTGCTCCAGCCATGAGGGTGAATTATGGCCAGGGGGTCACCATTAATGGCTTTGTAGGTGAGTGTTTGGAGGCAGCCTCCCACCCTGGGTGTTGGGGGAGGTAACCTCCCATCCTGGGTGTTGAGGTTCCTGCTCCCTGGGCTCCAAGCTTTGTGTCCCAAATGGATGTTGATCCCTGTATTGGTTTGGCATGAATGGTAAAAAAAACCAATTAGTGATCTTCTTTAAATCTGACAGCCAGATTAGCCAATTAGGTACAAGTGTACACCTCTGGGACACACAGCTGAAATACAGGAAGACTTTGGGAGGTGCTCACCAATACAATCCCCCCCCATTTTTCAATTTGTTCTTCCTGTGTTTCCCTGCTTGTGATAGCCATGGTTGCCTTGCAGGTGCTGTGTCGCTCGCTGGGGTGCAGTCAGGCCTTTGGTCTGTGAAAGGAGGGAACCAGCTTGTCTGCTCTGGCCTCATCTACTCCTCCAAGGCCGAGGTTATCCCAGGAACAGTCGTGTCCATAGAGCCAAAAACCAGACCTGGGCGCAGCGGTGAGTGGGGTTGGAATTCCCTTCAGTGGGGAGAGCACAGTGACACTGGAGACCAACCTTGGCCCCTTGGGGGTTTCAGAATGAAAATCCTGCCTGTGAGGGTGGGTAGGGGCTGGGATGGAATTCCCAGAGAAGCTGTGGCTGCTCCTGGATCCCTGGAAATGTCCAAGGCCATGTTGGCCATTGGGCCTTAGAGCAGGCTGGGATACTGGAAGGTGTCCCTGTCATGGAACTGGATGGGCTTTAAGATCCCTTCCAATCCAAACCATTCCACAATTCCCTGAAAACAGGGCTCCAAACACAGCTGTCCAAATTACAAACCCAAATGTGGTGGCATTCTGAAATGCCAGGGACACTCGGGGTCCCTCCCAGCACGGATCAGGATAACCCAGCTGTTCTCCACAGGGGACCCGGTGAAGCTCTACGAGGTCACCTACAACACGTCCTCGGGGCTGACAGGGGACACCTACGACATCGTCCTCATCGCGGCCCCACTCGGCCGCAAGATGGCCGACATCACCTTCCGCAACTTCGACCCTCCCATCCCAGAATTTCCAAATCCCTACCACCAAACTGTCGCCACCCTGGTGCACGGGCGCTTGAACGCCTCTTTCTTCGGCTACCATGACCCCGAGGCTTTTCACCTTGGGGCCATTTTCACCACAGACAACCCCAAACTGTTCATCAACAGCCTGGGCATAGTGTCACCTGTGGGAGACACGGGCACGGGCGGGAAGCTGCCGCTGCAGTCAGCTGTCTGGAAGGTGTTTTCCAATGAGGAGCTCACCAAGGAGCAGCTCAATCTGCTCTTCTCCTCCTACGACTCGGTGAAGGTGAAGCCGTGGCTGGCGTATCCCGAGTACAGCGCCCCCGAGAAGTTTCCTCCCATCATCCTGCACGAGCAGCTCTACTACCTGAACGGGCTGGAGCGCGCGGCCAGCGCCATGGAGATGAGCGCCATCGCCGCCCGCAACGCCGCCCTGCTCGCCTTCCACCGCTGGCACGGCCACAGCGCCAGCCTCGACCAGGAGGACCTGCACGAGAAGCTCAAAACGGAGCTCTGAGAGCCCCCTGGGGCTTAATTAACACTAATGAACTCTGTGCGTCACCCCTCTGAGGAGGTGTTTCATGGGATTGTGGGATCCTTAATGCTGGAAGAATTTCAAGCTCAGATCAAACTTCAATCATCAAGCACTTCATGATCTTCAAGACCTTCAGGATCATCAAGACCTTCAAGATCAAGACCTTCAAGACAGCCAATTAACAGCTAAGTAATTAATAGAAATTCACTCTGTGTTTTGCCCCTCCAAGGAGGTGTTTCATAGGGTCATGGGATCCTTGAAGTTCAAAGACTTTCAAGATTATCAAGACCTTCAAGGTCAACATCATCAAGAACTTCAAGGTCTTCAAAACCATCAAGACCTTCAGGATCTTCAAGACTGTCAAGACCTTCAAGACCATCAAAATGCCATAATTAATGTTAATGAACTCTCTGCTTTGCCCCTCCAAGGAAGTGTTTCATAGGATCATGGGATCCTTAGGGTTGGAAGACCCTCAAGATGACCAAGACCTTCAAGACCTTCAGGATCATCAACACCTTTAAGATCAAGATCTTCAAGGCAGCCAGTTAACAGCTAAGTAATTAACACCAATGAACTCCATGCTTCACCCCTCCAAAGAGGTGTTTTGTAGGATCATGGGATCTTGAAGATTGGAAGATCTTCAAGATCATCAAGACCTTTAAGATCTTGAAGAACGTCAAGACCTTCAAGACACTGTAATTAACTCTAATGAACTCCGTGCTTTGCCCCTCCAAGGAGGTGTTTCGTAGGATCATGGGATCTTTAAGGCTGGAAGATCTTCAAGAACTTCAAGATGTCCAAGATGCTGTAATTAACATTAATGAACTCTGTACTTTGCCCCTCCAAGGAGGTGTTTATAGGATCATGGGATCCTTAACTTTGGAAGATCTTCAAGATTTTCAAGACTTTCAAGACCATCAAGATCATCAGGATCTTCAAGATGTTCAAAGTGATCAAGACCGTCAAGATTTTCAGGATGCTGTAATTAACAGTAATGAACTCTGTACTTTGCCCCTCCAAGGAGGTGTTTATAGGATCATGGGATCCTTAAGGTTGGAAAAGCATCAAGACCCTCAAGGTCATGAAGACCTTCAAGCCCAACCATCAACCCAACCACGTTCACCGTTAACAATGTCCTCAAGTGCCGCGTCCGTGCATTGTTTGGTCACTTCCAGGGATGGTGACTCCACCACCCACCGAGGCTGGACAACCCTTCCTCCCATGACAAAACCCTGCCCAGTTTCCCTCACCCCCCTGCACCTGAGGGTGAGGGGGAATTTCCATTCCCAAGTGCCCACCAGTGACCCCCAAAAGTGCCTCCAGCTGGGAACACCGACATCCCCACTGTCCATGCCTCTGCCCCAACTGTTCCAGATGCTCTGCCAAGGAATTCTTCCTCAGGCTGGAAACTGGGGGAGTGGGGCACTGGGAGCTGCCAAAATGGATGGGAAAGAGGAAAAACCACCAATATCCATGGCTGTGGTGGGGTGGGAGGGAGTTAATGTAGAATTTTAAAAACCTCAGCATCTTTAAGGAGAAAAGCACCAAAAATAGCACAAAGTTAACAGCCACTTCAATAAATTAAAGGTTTCCATGAGTTTTCCCAAAATTGGGAGCAGAATTAATGCCCAGCTGCCAGAAACTGATGCGAGGAAGGCTTGAGTTAGATCAACCATTACAAAATTGATTTAATAACAAAACCAAAATAATTTTACACTCGTGGGCGGTGTCTTGGAGGAGGGAACGGAGCTGGTGGGTCGGATTTGGGGTTTGCCAGGGGTTCATACTCGTTCCAAAGCTTCCAGCATGATGATGCTGTTCCCTCGGATCACCTGGAAGGGGAAGGTGAGAAGCACCCAAAGCTCTGCTGAACTCCCAAACGTGGCCCTACCCAAAGCTCCTGCTCGTTCCACACACAGCTCCACCAGTGCTCCCAGTTCACTCACCACCAGTGCTCCCAGTGCCCTCAGTGCTCCCAGTAGCCCTCACCACGAGCGCTCCCAGTACTCCCAGTAGCACTCACCACCATGCTCCCAGTGCTCCTGCTCTCCCAGTAGCACTCACCACCAGTGCTACCAGTGCCCTCAGTGCTCTCAGTGGCCCTCACCACTAGTGCTCACAAGGCTCCCAGTGTTTCCAGTGGCCCTCAGAACCAGTCCTACCAGTGCTCCTGGTGCTTCCAGTGCTCCCAGTGGCACTCACCACCAGTGCTTCCAGTGCTCCCAGTAGCACTCACCACCATGCTCCCAGTGGCCCTCACCACTAGTGCTCACAAGGCTCCCAGTGTTTCCAGTGGCCCTCAGAACCAGTGCTCCCAGTGGCACTCACCACCAGTGCTTCCAGTGCCCTAGGTGCTCCCAGTGGCACTCACCACCAGTGCTCCCAGTGCTCCCAGTGGCACTCACCACCAGTGCTCCCAGTGGCACTCACCACCAGTGCTCCCAGTGCTCCCAGTGGCACTCACCACCAGTGCTCCCAGTGCCCCCAGTGCCCCCAGAGCTGCAGTGCCATGCATGGATGGTCAGTGTTGCAGCGTTCCCACAGGCACCTCCCTTCCCGCAGCCCCTGGGCCGGCACAGGCAGCACTGTGCAGTCACATGTCTCAGTGAGACACGGAATAGATTGACTGCACTCAGTCAAACAAAGGCTTTATTTACAATTTCTGTAGTTTCTTTACAGCATGCTGTGCTAAAAAGGGACCCCAGTGGTCAATAGGATTGACACCTCCCTCCATTGGTTCAGTAACAGTAATAGGAAACAAAAGACCTGGGAGAAGTTTTGTTATGGGAAAAGGGCACAGTTTACCTAAAATGTTTTGAGAGAAGAGCAGCTATTTTTACAAAAGCTGTTTTGGGAGGAGAGAGAGCTGCTGAAAGGTTTCCCTTGGGGAACAGGCACAGCTCTCAGGCTCAGAAATAGCAAGCCCACAGTCATACACAATGGATAGAAGGGAGTGATTGAGAGGTGGGAAGGGTCTTTGTGGGGTTCCAGTGGAGATTATGGGTGTCACACCAAAGGTTCCAGGGACAGGAACACCAAGAACAATGCAGGGGACAGGTTAAAGGTGTCACACCAAAGGGTGCCAGGGACAGGAAGACCAAAAACAATGTAGGGGATAGGTTAAAGTACAGGTGTCACACCAAAGGTTCCAGGGATAGAAGGACCAAGAGCAATGGAGGGGATGGGTTAAAGTACAGGTGTCACACCAAAGGTTCCAGGGACAGAAGGACCAAGAACTGTGCAGGGGACAGGTTAAAGTTGTCACACTGAGGGGTTCCAGGAACAGAAGGACCAAGAACAGTGGAGGGGACAGGTTAAAGTACAGGCATCACACCAAAGGTTCCAAGGACAGGAAGACCAAGAGCAATGCAGGGGACAGGTTAAAGGTGTCACACCGAGGGGTTCCAAGGACAGAAAAACCAAGAACAGTGCAGGGGAAAGGCTAAAGTACAGGGGAAGTGAGGGCAGAGCATCAGACCCAATGGTCCGAGGGTACAGGAGCAGGGTAAAGGGTCACAACCAATAGAGGATGCCAGGGCAGATAGGCAGGGATACAGAAACCAATGAGGATCTGTCATTGTAGGACACTGTCTTGGTTTTGAAAGAAGACAGGTATCTGCTAAAGAGAGGCAAGGCCTCTCTTGGGATGGATAATTCAAATCCCCTTCCCTCAAATTATTATAATTTAGAAAATTAAAACGGCTCTCAGGCAGAGATATGGGAATAGGAATAACAGTTCTTTACTAATAGGTATAACAGGGCAAACAAACAACAACAACTACAGCAATTAATAGCGAAAAACAGAACCAGGGACCTTGACGGAGCTTGGTCCCACAAAACCCGGGGCAGTCTGGTCTCTGGGGGACTTCAAAGAAAAGTACCAAGCTGGAACGGTGGGGGATCCCGGGCTGGTGGATCGGATGAAGTTCGGAGCTCAGTCGGTGGTCACTGGAGGGCAGGGATGTCTGGAGGGAGGCCAATGCGGGCCCGCGGTGCAGAGCAGCTCTAAAACAGCGCCGAGGCAGTGGGACAGGGCCGAGGCTGCCCTAGCAGGGCAGCAAAAAGAGGAATCCGGATCCGGGCACACGAGCAGATGATGGTAGCTCTCTGTCTTCAGGATCAGATCCCGGTGGTGCCAGTGAGAAACTCACGCAGCAACGGCAGCCGCATCCGCTCCCGACGCAGACTACACCAAAAGTGAAGCTGCCCCCCCCAGCCCCCGTCTTTCTCTCCCCCCCCCCCTCGGGGGAAACTCCCGCAGACAAAGGGTGTAGCCAAGTGCCACCCTCCATGCTTTGTTTCACCTGAGCACTCATAAGTACCCGGCAATCAGTTGCCTTGCAACTCTTGGGAAAAAATTCTATAGGTGAGAAGGATAAACAAATCTAACCCCCAACAGACACAAAATAAATTGACTCCACGCTTCTCAGAAGAAGACAAAAGAGAAAATGAAGGGTTTATTTACAGTTTGCTCAGTTTCTTTTACAGCATGCTGTGCTAAAAGGAACACTATTCGCTATTCGTGCACAGCGTTTGACACCTCTCACATCCATTGGTTAAACTGCAGACACAGTAAATAACACCTGCAGAGAGGTTTGCTATGGGAAAGAATATTGTTTACTTAAAGTGTTTTGGGAAAAAGGGAGAGATGTTGGAATGTTCCCTTGGGAAGAGCCAGCAGTTCTCAGGCTCAGAAATATCGAGCCCACAAGGACCAAAGGAAGGGAGAACATTATGGGGAACGTACAGATATGGGAAACTGGGGTGGAACCAGGGTGACATAAACTTACATCAACTAAATGAATCAATAGAGGAACAACCTAAAAGATACTGACATGTTGCTGCAGGGATCCATAGGAGAGAAGCCCTACTCACCAATGATAAAAGCATTTCTCTTATATCAACAAATCCCCTAGTGGCAAGTTCTGCTGGGGTGCCACAACTCACCACCAGTGCTCCCAGTGCACTCACCACCAGTGCTCCCAGTGCACTCACCACCAGTGCTCCCAGTGCTCCCAGTGCACTCATCACTGCTCCCCCAGTGCACTCCCCACCATGCCGATGTTGTTCTGGTGCCATCTCAGACTCGTTGATGACCGTGGGGGTCCCCAGGCACTGCTAGGGGGATCGGGGTGGGATCAGTCCCAGAACTCAAACGACAGCTTCTTGTCCATGAACCTGCAACGAGACAGCCCCGGGTCAGCACGGGTGGGTGGGGATGGGGCAAGAGACCCTCCCCGTTATCCCCTCATGACACCGGGGCGAATCAAGCCCCTCCTGCCACCCCCAGCCCATCTCTGAGCCCTCCAATCCATCCCCTGTGCCCCCTAAATGCCCCCTGTGCCCCCTAAACACACCCTGTGCCCCCTGATCCATTCCCTGTGCCCCCTAAATGCACCCTGTGCCCCCCAAACACACACTGTGCCCCTCAGTCCATTCCCGGTATCCCCTAAATGCACCCTGTGCCCCCTTATCCATTCCCTGTGCTCCTTAATATACTCTGTGCCCCCCAGTGGATTCCCTGTGGCCCCTAAACGCCCCCTGTGCCCCCCTATCCATCCCCTGTGCCCCCTAAATGCCCCCTGTGCCTCCTAAGCACACCCTGTGCCTCCCAGTGCAATCCCTGTGCCCCCAATCCATCCTCTATGCCCCCTAAATGCCCCCTGTGCCCCCCAATCCATTCCCTGTGCCCCCTAAATGCCCCCTGTGCCCCCTAAATGCCCCCTGTGCCCCCCAATCCATTCCCTGTGCCCCTAAGTGCCCCCTTGTGAAGGCCATCAGTGGGGCCGAGGCCTCACAGTGAGAAGTGGCCCTGACCTGAGCTCGATAGAAAGGAAACATCACTGGGGGAGAGGGCACTGAGAGACACAGGGACCTGGCTGCAGGGAATGGGAACTGGGGGGTACTGGGGGTGATGGGGGAGAACTGGGGGTACTGGGGGTGATGGGGGAGAACTGGGGGGTACTGGGGGTGATGAGGGAGAACTTGGGGGCACTGGGAGTGATGGAGGGCACTGGGGTGGTAATGGGGGGCACTAGAGGGGCTCGGGGGGTTAATGGGGGCCACTGGGGGTGATGAGGTGGGCAATGAAGGGTGATGGAGGGCACTGGGAAGGTGATGCAGGGCACTGGGGGAACCGGGGGGCACTGAGGGGTGATGGGGGAGAATTGGGGGGCACTGGGGGTGATGGAGGGTACTGGGGGAACTGGGGGTGATGGGGTGGGCAATGGAGGGTGATGGGGAGCACTGGGAAGGTGATGCGGGGCACTAAGGGAACTGGGGGCACTGGGGGAACCAGGGGGCATTAGGGCTGATCAGGTGGGTGGTAAGGGGACACTGCAGGTGATGGGGGCACTGGGGATAATGGGGGCACTGGGGGCATGATGGGGTAATAATGGGGGGCACTGGGGGTGATGGGGGCACAGTGGGGGGAGCCCTTCTGCGGGGGCAGGTGTGGGGTGAGCCAGGGCTGTGCTGTGCACACACGTGTGCACACGTGGACACATCACTCGAACACTCACACATCTGCACACATGGACATGGACACAGACACACACGTGTGCACATCTGGACACACACTCACATGTGGACACATATGGACACACACGGACACACACGTGTGCACACGTGGTCATGGACACGCACACACACGTGTGCATATGTGGACATACTCTCACACACACACACACACGTGCGCACACATGGACACACACAACACGTGCACAGACGCACCGCACACGATGGCGGCCATGCCGCCGTACCTCCCCCTGTAGCCGCGCATCTCCCACACCGCCCCCTGCTTTCTCCCCCTACCACCCCGCTGCCTTCCCCGGGCTGCGCCGCTACTCGGGTGAGTGCGGTAGCGCCGCGGGCCGCCATTGGCTGCCGGGGCGGCGCGCGGGGAAGCGGCGGGAAGGCGCGCGGGGCCGCCATTGGCCGGCGCAGGGAGACGCACGGCGCGCTGACGTCAGAGCGCGGCGAGCGGCAGAGACGGGCCGGGGGCTGCGGGCGCCATGAGCAAAGCGCACCCGCCCGAGCTGAAAAAGTGGGTCTGGGGGCGCCGGGGCTGGGCTGGGGCTCGGCCGGGGTAGAGGGGAGCCGGGGAGGGTGTGGGGGGAAGCGGGGACCGGAACGGCGCGGTCCGGCCCTTGCCGGTGTCCCGGCGTGCACCGCGGGCCCCCGGTGTCATGGCGGCGCGGGGGCCGCGGTTCGCCCCGGTGTCATGAGGGAATAATGGGGGGGGAATCTCTTGCCCCATCCCCACCCACCCGTGCTGACCCGGGGCTGTCTCGTTGCAGGTTCATGGACAAGAAGCTGTCGTGTGAGTTCTGGGACTGATCCCACCCCGATCCCCGTCGCGGTTCCCGGGGACCCCCGCCCGCCCCGATCCCCTTCACGACCCCCGCTGTTGGAGACCCGCCCCGCGGCCCCCGACAACGCTCGGCTGGGGGCTTGGGAACCCTCCAGAGCCCCGCTTCCCCCTCAGGGTCCCCGCCCGGTTTTAAGACCCTCCAGAGCTCTCCTTCCTCTTCATGACCCGCGCTGGGGAGAATTCCTGAACCCCCCGCCCCCTTTGGGGACCCTCCAGAGCCCAGCTTCTCCCTCATGGCCCCCGCTGTGGGATATTCCTGAGTCCCCCACCCGCTTTGGGGACCCTCCAGAGCCCCCTTCCCCCTCATGGCCCCCGCTGTGGGATATTCCTGAGTCCCCCACCCGCTTTGGGGACCCTCCAGAGCACCCTTCCTCCTCATGGCCCCGCTGTGGGATATTCCTGAGTCCCCCACCCGCTTTGGGGACCCTCCAGAGCCCCCTTCCCCCTCAGGACCCCGCTCTGGGGGATTCCTGAGCCCCCTGCCCGGTTTGGGGGCCCCCGCCCACCCCTCACGGTACCCAGGGAGGGGGTCCCGGCTGCTGGCACCCTGCAGCACACCCTGACTGACATCAGGTCTCACAGCTCATTAATTAAAATACTAATTCACTCATTTAAACCGTAATTCATTAGTTTAACTAATATAAATCGAAAATTCGCTATTTCCCCCTTTTCCCTGTCTCATTAATGGGTTGTGTTTAATCCTTCCCATTCACCCCCTCTGCGGGTCCTGCTCCTTCCAAGCCGCAGATCTGGGGGAAACCCCTCCGAAATTTGGGAATTTTGGGAATTCTCCATCCCTAACCTGCCGGGCTCCCCGCAGTGAAGCTGAACGGCGGCCGGCACGTGCAGGGAATCCTGCGGGGCTTCGACCCCTTCATGAACCTGGTGATCGACGAGTGCGTGGAGATGGCGCCGGGCGGGCAGCAGAACAACATCGGCATGGTGGTGAGTGCACTGGGAGCACTGGGAGAACTGGGAGCATGGTGGTGAGTGTATTGGGGGCACTGGGAGCATGGTGGGGAGTGTACTGGGAGCACTGGGAGCATGGTGGTAAGTGTACTGGGACCACTGGGAGCATGGTGGTGAGTGCCACTGGGAGAACTGGGAGCATGGTGGTGAGTGCCACTGGGAGAACTGGGAGCATGGTGGTGAGTGTACTGGGAGAACTGGGAGCATGGTGGTGAGTGTACTGGGAGCACGGAGCACTGGGAGCATGGTGGGGAGTGTACTGGGAGCATGGTGGTGAGTGTACTGGAGCACGGAGCACTGGGAGCATGGTGGTGAGTGTACTGGGAGCACGGAGCACTGGGAGCATGGTGGTGAGTGTACTGGGGGCACTGGGAGAACTGGGAGCATGGTGGGGAGTGTACTTGGAGAACTGGGAGCATGGTGGGGAGTGTACTGGGAGCACTGGGAGCATAGTGGTGAGTGCACTGAGAGCACTGGGAGCGGTGGGAGCACTGGTGGTGAGTGCCACTGGGGGCACTGGGAGCACTGGTGGTGAGTGCCATTGGGAGCACTGGGGGTGAGTGCACTAGGAGCACTGAGAGCAATGGGAGCACTGGGAGCATGGTGGTGAGTGCACTGGGAGAACTGGGGCACTGGGAGCACTGGTGGTGCCGAGTGTGGAATGAGCTGGAGATTTGGGGAGGGACAGGTTTGGGATGTGTCAGCTGGGAGTTCAGCAGAGCTTTGGGTGCTTCTTCTCAGGCGAAATCTTGGCTGGAAACACCTGGAGAGACAGACAGGGATGGATGGATGGACAGATGGATGGATGGATGGATGGGTGATGGATGATGGATGGATGGATGGACAGATGGATGAATGGACAAGGATGGATGGATGGATGGATGGATGGGTGATGGATGATGGATGGATGGATGGATGGACAGATGGATGAATGGACAAGGATGGATGGATGGATGGATGGATTGATGGACCCAAGCATTGATGGGAATGGGCCCAAACAGCTCAGGGCCAGGCATCAGTGATGTCTCCAAGGTTCAGGATTGCATCCAGCCCCGTTCAATACCTTTATCCATGATCTGGCAAGGGGATCAAGGGCACCCCCAGTGAATTTATGGGTGGCACCAAGGTGGAAGAGACATGGATCTACTGGGAAAGGGACAGGAAAAGGGTTTGGAGCCCCAGGAGGGGCTGAGGGAGCTGGGAAAAGGCTCAGCCTGGAGAAAAGGAGGCTCAGGGGGTCCTCGTGGCTCTGCACAACTCCTGACAGGAGGGGACAGCCGGGGGGGTTGGGCTCTGCTCCCAGGGACACAAGGAGAGGGAACGGCCTCAGGCTGGGCCAGGGGAGGCTCAGGGTGGACAGCAGCAGGAATTTCCCCATGGAAAGGGGGCTCAGGTCTTGGAACTGCCCAGGGAGACTCAAGAGTGCCCATCCAAGAAATTCCTGGCTGTGGCACTCAGTGCTCTGGGCTGGGGACAAGGTTGGACTCGATGATCCAAGAGGTCTTTTCCACCCTCAGGAATTTTGGGAATCTGTGATCCTTGGGGATTTAGCATTAAAATCAGTCCATTTTCATCCTTGTGGGGAAATTCCAGCTGAATTTTCAAGGATTTTGGGAAATAAACTGATAGGAAGGAACCCTTAGATCGGAGGCAACAGCTCTCACCTTCCCCTTCCAGGTGATCCGAGGGAACAGCATCATCATGCTGGAAGCTTTGGAACGAGTATGAACCCCTGGCAAACCCCAAATCCCGACCCACCGGCTCCGTTCCCTCCTCCAAGACACCGCCCACGAGTGTAAAATTATTTTGGTTTTGTTATTAAATCAATTTTGTAATGGTTGATCTAACTCAAGCCTTCCTCGCATCAGTTTCTGGCAGCTGGGCATTAATTCTGCTCCCAATTTTGGGAAAACTCATGGAAACCTTTAATTTATTGAAGTGGCTGTTAACTTTGTGCTATTTTTGGTGCTTTTCTCCTTAAAGATGCTGAGGTGTTTAAAATTCTATATTAACTCCCTCCCACCCCACCACAGCCATGGATATTGGTGGTTTTTCCTCTTTCCCACCCATTTTGGCAGCTCCCAGTGCCCCACTCCCCCAGTTTCCAGCCTGAGGAAGAATTCCTTGGCAGAGCCTCTGGAACAGTTGGGGCAGAGGCATGGACAGTGGGGATGTCGGTGTTCCCAGCTGGAGGCACTTTTGGGGTCACTGTGGCACTTGGAATGAATTCCCCCACCTCAGGTGGGAAACTGGGCAGAATTTTGTCATGGGAGGAAGGGTTGTCCAGCCTAGGTGGGTGGTGGAGTCACCATCCCTGGAAGTGACCAAACAACGCACGGACGCAACACTTGAGGACATCGTTAACGGTGAACGTGGTTGGGTTGATGGTTGGGCTTGAAGGTCTTGATGACCTTGAGGGTTGTGATGATCTCAAAGATCTTGACGCTCTTGAAAATTTTGATGTTCTTGAAGGTCTTGATGATATTGCTGGTCTTGAAGTTCTTGAAGCTCTTCCAACCCGTAAGTTCCCATGATCCCATGAAACAGCTTGGAGAGGTGAAGCACTGAGTGCATTACTGTTAATTATGGCATCTTGAAGATCTTGATGATCTTGAAGGGATTGAAGATCCTGAAGTTCTTGAAGGTTTTGATGATCTTAAAGATTTTGAAGGCCTTGAAGGTTTTGATGTTCTTGAAGGCCTTGATGATCTTGAGGGTCTGGAAAACCTTCAATGTCTTGAATATCTTCCAGCCTTAGGGATCCTATGATCGTATGAAACACCTCTTTGGAGGGGCAAAGCAGAGAGTTCATTAATGTTAATTATGCCCTCTTAAAGGTCTTGACAGTCTTGAGGGTCTTGACGGCCTTGAAGATCTTGAAGGTCATGATGGTCTTGAAGAACTTGAAGATCTTGATGATCTTGAAAGTCTTTGAACTTTAAGGATCCCATGATCATATAAAACACCTCCTTGGTGGGGCAAAGCACAGAGTTCATTGGTGTTAATTACTTGGCTGTTAATTGGCTGCCTTGAAGGTGTTAAACTTGAAAGTCTTGATGGTCTTGGAGGCCTTGATCATCTTAAAGATCTTGAAGATCTTGAAGGTCTTGATCATTTTGAAAATCTTTGAACTTTAAGAATCCCATGACCCTATGAAACACCTCCTTGGAGGGGCAAAACACAGAGTGAATTTCTATTAATTACTTAGCTGTTAATTGGCTGTCTTGAAGGTCTTGATCTTGAAGGTCTTGAAGATCATGAAGTGCTTGATGATCTTGAAGGTCTTGATGATCCTGAAGGCCTTGAACATCTTGAAATTCTTCCAGCATTAAGGATCCCACAATCCCATGAAACACCTCCTCAGAGGGGTGACGCACAGAGTTCATTAGTGTTAATTAAGCCCCGGGGGGCTCTCAGAGCTCCGTTTTGAGCTTCTCGTGCAGGTCCTCCTGGTCGAGGCTGGCGCTGTGGCCGTGCCAGCGGTGGAAGGCGAGCAGGGCGGCGTTGCGGGCGGCGATGGCGCTCATCTCCATGGCGCTGGCCGCGCGCTCCAGCCCGTTCAGGTAGTAGAGCTGCTCGTGCAGGATGATGGGAGGAAACTTCTCGGGGGCGCTGTACTCGGGATACGCCAGCCACGGCTTCACCTTCACCGAGTCGTAGGAGGAGAAGAGCAGATTGAGCTGCTCCTTGGTGAGCTCCTCATTGGAAAACACCTTCCAGACAGCTGACTGCAGCGGCAGCTTTCCGCCCTTGTCCCCCATGGGGGACTCCACGTTCAGGCTGTTGAAGAACATTTTAGGATTATCCGTGGTGAAAATGGCCCTTAAGTTAAAAGACTCGGGGTCATGGTAGCCAAAGAAGGAGGTGTTCACGCGCCCATGCACCAAGGTAGTGAAGATCTGTTGGAAGGGATTTGGGAATTCCGGGATGGGAGGGTCAAAGTTGCGGAAGGTGATGTCGGCCATCTTGCGGCCGAGTGGGGCCGCGATGAGGACGATGTCGTAGGTGTCCCCTGTCAGCCCCGAGGACGTGTTGTAGGTGACCTCGTAGAGCTTCACTGGGTCCCCTGTGGAGAACAGCTGGGTTATCCTGATCCGTGCTGGGAGGGAACCCCGAGTGTCCCTGGCATTTCAGAATGCCACCACATTTGGGTTTGTAATTTGGACAGCTCTTGGAAGAGATCTTAAAGCCCATCCAGTTCCATGGCAGGGACGCCTTCCTGCCTGCTCTAAGCCCCAATGGCCAACATGGCCTTGGACATTTCCAGGGATCCAGGAGCAGCCACAGCTTCTCTGGGAATTCCATCCCAGCCCCTACCCACCCTCACAGGCAGGAATTTTCATTTTGAAACCCCCAAGGGGCCAAGGTTGGTCTCCAGTGTCACCATGCTCTCCCAACTGAAGGGAATTCCAACCCCACTCACCGCTGCGCCCAGGTCTGGTTTTTGGCTCTATGGACACAACTGTTCCTGGGATAACCTCGGCCTTGGAGGAGTAGATGAGGCCAGAGCAGACAAGCTGGTTCCCTCCTTTCACAGACCAAAGGCCTGGCTGTATCCAGGCCAGGGACACAGCACCTGCAAGGCAACCATGGCTATCACAAGCAGGGAAACACAGGAAAAACAAACTGAAAAATGGGGGGGGGATTGTATTGGTGAGCACCTCCCAAAGTCTTCCTGTATTTCAGCTGTGTGTCCCAGAGGTGTACACTTGTACCTAATTGGCTAATCTGGCTGTCAGATTTAAAGAAGATCACTAATTGGTTTTTTTTACCATTCATGCCAAACCAATACAGGGATCAACATCCGTTTGGGACACAAAGCTTGGAGCCCAGGGAGCAGGAACCTCAACACCCAGGGTGGGAGGCTGCCTCCAAACACTCACCTACAAAGCCATTGACAGTGGCCCCTTGGCCATAGGTAAACCTCATGGCTGGAGCAACCACCTCGTTGATGAATTTCTGGGAGAATCCTGCTTTCTGCATGGCCTCGTCGATGGTCTGGTTGAGCAGCTGGAGGAAGTCGTTGCCTCCCAGGGCATGGAGCAGGCGCTCGTTGCTGCTGAAGGCGTAGTCGTGCATCTGGTACCGGTAGATCCTTTAATTGCACACAAGAAATTGTCTCTGTTAATGAGCTCTGTGGCCCTGGGAGCTGCAGGGGATCTCGTGGGGTGGCTTTGTGGGAGCAGCAGGACAAGAGCCTGGAGGGGCAGGACAAAGAGGGGAGGTTTAGGTTGGATATTGGGGGTTTTTATGAGGGTGGAGAGGCCCTGGCAGAGTCTTCCCAGAGAAGCTGTGGCTGCTCCTAGAAGTGTCCAAGGCCAGGCTGGATGGAGCTTGGAGCAACCTGGGATGGTGGAAGGTGTCCCTGCCCTTAGAATGAGGTTTTTTTAAGGTCCTTTCCTGCTTTTTCCCCCTCAGTGCCCCGACCCACCTCATGAACTTGTCCATGATGTCCTCCACCCATGTGGACATTCGCAGGGGGTTGAGGCCGTAGTGCCAGAGCAGCTTGGGGAGGTTGGCAAAGGACCAGCTGCTCTCCTCAAACACAAATTCCTCCCCATTGTAAAAGCCCGCAGGGCTGCCCTGGAATGGGGTGTCTGAGAGGCCTTTGGGAAAAGAATGGAAAAAGGTAATTCAGGATGGCACCCACAGCACCCCAGGGGATAATTTTGGGACGGAGGGACAATTTTGGGACCAGGAGACACCAGGGTGGTGGGTCCATGCTCACCCAGCTCCTTGACAAAGTGCTTCATGTGCAGGTTGAGCGGGTGGATCACAGACCCCCCCGCCTCATAGGCGGCGCCCTCCACGTCCAGCGTGTGCAGCCGCCCGCCCAGCGCCGCCTTCTCCAGCACGTGCAGCTGCACGCTGCGGCCGAACTTCTGCCGCAGGAAATAGGCGGCGGCCGAGCCGCCGATCCCGCCGCCCACCACGGCTGCGAGAAAGCGGCGCGGTCACTCCACAGCCCCGCGAGCCCTCACTGCAGAGCCTCTGCCCCTCACAGATCCCTCAGGGGCCTCCCATGACAGATCCCCTCAACGGAACCCCCTCCACAGATCCCTCACGGGCCCCGACTGACAGATCCCCTCAAGAGACTGCCCCTCATATCCCCTGCCCCTCAGGGACCTTGAAGGGTCGCACCCATCACTCCTTCCTCACAGATCCCTCACGGGTCCCCTCATTTCAGATCCCTCAAGGGACACCCCCCCCCCATACTCCCTGATCCCCAGAGATTCCCTCACAGCCCTCCTATGACAGATTGCCTCAAGGTCCTTTAAAGGATCCTCCCCTCATACTTTCCTTACAGATCCCCTCAAAGGATCCCCCTCACACTCCCCTGACCCTCACAGATCCCTCATGGGCCCCCACTGACAGATCCCCTCAAGGGAACCCCCTCACAGATCCCTTCAGCCCCTCTGCCCCGATCCCCTCAAAAGACCCCCCCTCATATCCCCTGCCCCTCCAAGATCCCCTCAGGGGCTCCTCCAGAGACCTTCGGGATCATTGAGGGGTTCCCCCATCACACCTTCCTCACAGATCCCCTCAAAGGATCCCCTCACACCTCTCTGACCCTCATGGGCCTTGACCCACAGATCCCCTCAAGAGACTGCCCCTCATATCCCCTGCCCCTCAAAGTTCCCCACATGGCTCCCTCCCTGACCTGCAGGAACCTTGAAGGGGCGCACTCATCACTCCTTCCTCACAGATCCCCTCAAAGGATCCCCTCACACTGTCCTGACCCTCACAGATCCCTCACGGGTCCCCCCATTTCAGATCCCTCAAGGGACACCCCCCCATAATCCCTGATCCCCAGAGATCCCCTCACAGCCCTCCTATGACAGATCCCCTCAAGGTCCCTTAAAGGATCCTCCCGTCACACTTTCCTTACAGATCCCCTCAAAGGATCCCCCTCACACTCCCCTGACCCTCACAGATCCCTAACAGGTTCCCCCATTTCAGATCCCTCAAGGGATACCACCCCTCCATACTCCCTGATCCCTAGAGATTCCCTCAAGGGCCTCCCATGACAGATCCCCTAAGGTCCCTTAAAGGATCCTCCCCTCACACTTTCCTCACAGAACCCTTTAAAGGATGCCTTTGAAACACCTTCCTGACCCTCACAGATCCAGCCCCATACTCCCTGACCCACATAGATCCCCTCAAGTTCCCTTAAAGGATCCTCCCCTCACACCTTCCTCACGAATCCCCTCAAAGGATCCCCCTCTGACCATCACAGATGCCTCACGGGTCTCCCAACTTCAGATCCCTCAAGGGACAACCCCCTCACATGTCCTGCCCCTCAAAGGCCCCCTCATGGCCCCTCTGACCTTCAGGATCCTTGAGGGGTTCCCCCATCGCACCTTCCCCAGAGATCCCCTCAAAGGATCCCCTCACACCCCTCTGACCCTCACAGATCCCTCACGGGTCCCCCCTAACTTCACATCCCTCAAGGGACAGCCCCCGCCAAACTTCCTGACCCACAGAGATCCCCTCACGGGCCTCCCATGACAGATCCTCTCTAGGCCCTTAAAGGATCCTCCCCTCACAGGTTCCTCACGGATCCCCTGAAAGGATCCCAGGGGCACCCCCCGCCCCTCATAGATCCCCTGCCAGTTCCCCCCCGCAGATCCGTTCAAGGGACACCGGCCGATATCCCCTCGGCCAGATGTCCTTAAGAGATCCCCCCCTCATCTTTCCCCCTGCCAGTGGCCGTCCCTGAGAGCCGCCCTCTTTCCCACAACGCCTCCTCAGCCGTGGCCATGTCCCCGTGTAGCGCACCGATCTTTGCGGGCCCATGCTGGCGGCTGAGGGCGGGCGGGCAGAGCGCGGGGAGCAGCAGCAGCAGCGGCAGGAGGCGGCGGAGGCCCGGCATGGCGGCGGAGAAAGGCAGAGGGCGATGGGCGGGCGGGAGCGCGACCCCGCTTCGATCCCCGGGCGGCGCATGGACCTTTTGCGTCCCTCAAATTATTTTATCTGGAATTCCAAAGTCCTTTCTTCTACTTCCTTTAATTACTTTATTATTATTTCCCCGCCCCCTTTCTCGGTGCCCACATATACCTTTTCACTTTTTAATTCTATTACTTTTAATATATATATATATTTAATTTTTGCTTTTAATCCCTTTAGTTTAATCCCTTTACTTTTAATCCCTTTACTTTTACTCCCCTATTGGTAATTAAAAATTGGTAATTAAACGTCGTTAAAAATGACCCTATGATATTGGCTTTCACATTTGTGTATTAGTCTTTACGTGTTGTTATTTAAGTATAGCACAATTTATAACCCCTTTCAGCTGCTTGCTAATATAACCTAATTTCCCATTTTAAGTATGCACCCTATAGCCCATGGAAATAGTGGTGTGATTAATGTATTATGTTGATGTATACACCTTATGGCTTATAAAAATAATAGTGTGATGAATGCATTGTACTGTAGGCTTTAGTGAAATATAAAATGTTAAAATACTTCTAGGTAACTGAGAAAATTGTATAAAGCAATTAAATTGTTTCCCACATCTGCTGACTGACCCAAGTGACAACAAACCAGAGCATCAGAGGAGAATTAGAGAAGAACTTGTTAATTCCTCATAATCAGGGAAGTGTGAAACAACAGGATGAAGCCACAAGAAGGAATAAAATATATTGACCGGATCTGCAGGATGTCATGCAGATAAGTCAAGAGTGGAAAACCAAAACAACATCAAAAGCTACCAAGAATGTTTGAATAATGCATTAAACTTATGAATATATATGAATATATACATAACAGTATGTAGATAACACTGCCTTAATGTACAGGTGTGTTCACTGGCTGATAGCCAAGAACACCCCAGCACTGGACATTGTCCTTTTTTATTCCCTTTTTAAACTTTTGAAAATTATTCTAAGAGTGAACTTTTGTTTTCCACATTATATTTAACACCTTTGTTTTAAAATTCCTTTTGTTTAAACGCCGTTATTTTTAGCTACCTTAAAAATTTTAACTCCTTTATTTTTATTTCCCCCCACCCCAAAGCCTCTGTTCCCGGTCCTCACACAAACCTTTCCACCCTGCTTTTAAACCCTTCACTTTTGATTATTTCATTTTTAAATCCTTCATTTTAAATTCCTTTAATTAATAAATTTTAATTAATTTATTTAAATTATTTTAGTAATCTTTTACTCCCTGTATTTTATAAACTTTATTCCCCCACCCCGGTGTCTTGTTCCCTATGCCCACGTGTCCCTTTTCACCGCGACTTTACTTTCAATTTTTTCATTTTTCTAGCTTGTAATTTTAAACTCCTTCAATTTAAACGCCTCGATTTGAACTCCTTTATGCACGCAGGAGGTGCAGCGCAGCAGTGGCCATCGTTCACCACCGAGCTCGGGGACTTCCAGGTGAGCACAGGAACCGGGATCCCCCCGGGGGACAGCACCGGGACCCTGGGCAGGACCTGAGCCCCCAATCCCTGCATGTCCTGTGCCCCATAAACAAACTCTGTGCATCCTAAAGACACTGTGCCTCCCAATCCATTCCCTGTGCCCCTAAATTCATTGTGCCCCCCAATCCATTCCCTGTGCCCCCTAAATTCACTCTGTGGCCCCCAATCCATTCCCTGTGCCCTCTAAATTCGCTCTGTGTCCCCCAATCCATTCCCTGTGCCCCCAATCAATTCCCTGTGCCCCTAAATCCACTCTGTGCCCCCCAATCCATTCCCTGTGCCCCTAAATTCATTCTGTGCCCCCCAATCCATTCCCTGTGCCCCCAATCCATTCCCTGTGCCCCTAAATTCACTCTGTGCCCCCCAATCCATTCCCTGTGCCCCTAAATTCACTCTGTGCCCCCAATCCATTCCCTGTGCCCCTAAATTCACCCTGTGGCCCCCAATCGATTCCACCTCTTGACCCCGCCGCTCTCTGACGTCAGCGCGCCGTGCGTCTCCCCGCCCCAGCCAATGGCAGCCGCACGCGCCTCCCCGGCAGCCAATGGCAGCTCGCGGCGCACTACCACATTCACCCGAGTAGCGGCGCAGCCCAGGAAAGGAAGCGGGGGTCGTGTGGGGAAAAGCAGGGGGCGGTGTGGGAGACGCGCGGCTACAGGGGGAGGTACGGCGGCATGGCCGCCATCGGGTGTTGTGCGTGCGTGCACGTGTGTGTGTGTCCATGTGTGCACACGTGTTTCAGCATGTCCATGTGCGTATAGCTGTGCATGGCCCAGGCTCACCTCACCCTGGCTAGCACAGGGACCCCGCACACCCCACACACACACGGGGTTACCACGTGTGTTGCACACGCACAAGTGTCACCCTGTCCCTTGCACACACACCCTGGGCACACCCCAAGCCTTGCACAGCACAGCCCTGGCTCACCCCACACCTGCACCCACATGGGGCTCCCCCCACTGTGCCCCCATCACCCCCCCTTAGCTGCAGTGTCCCCTCAGCACTCACCGCAGAGCCCCCATCATCCCCAGTACCCCCCTAGTGCCCCCCATTGTCACACCAGTGCCCCCATCATCCCCAGTGTCCCCTCATTGCCCTGCATCACCTTCCCAGTGCCCCCCATCACCCTCCACTGCCCACCCTATCACCCCAGTGTCCCCCATCATCTCCTCAAAGCCCCTCTAGTGCCCCCCATTACCACACCAGTGCCCCCCATCACCCCCAGTGCCCCCCAATTCTCCCCCATCACTCTTCAGTGGCCCCCGGTTCCCCCAGTGCCCCCATCACCTTCCATCACCCACCCATCACCCCCAGTGTCTCCACCAATCCCAGTGCCCCCCTACTGTCCCCCACCACGCTCAGACCTCCCCCTATTGCCCCTCATCACCCCCAGAGCCCCCCTATTTTCCCCCACCATTCCCAGTGCCCCCCATCACCCTCAGAGCCCTCCTTATTGTCCCCATCATCCCCCAGTGCCCCCCACCACTCCCAGTGTCCCCCATCACCCCTCAGAGCCCCCCAGTGCCCCCCACCACCCCCGGTTCCCTGGTTCCCCCCGCAGCACCCACTCTCGGTGGGAGGTGCCTTTAATGAGCGCTTGCTCGGGGCTGTCCCCGGGCTGTCCCCGGGGGTGTCCCCGCTGTCACTGCGGGATGCCGGCTCGGGGCTGTCCCCGGGGCTGTCCCCGGGCTGTCCCCGCTGTCACTGCTGGATGCCGGCCAGCCCGTCCCGCATCTTCTTGGCCATGGCGGGCACGAGGCGCAGGTGCTGGTCCCCGCAGGTGGCCAGGCAGGCGTCCAGCTGGCCCCGCACGCGCGGCTCCGAGCCCCCCGAGTCCAGCGCGTCCTTGGCCTGGTCCGAGCACTGCAGTGAGCAGCGGCTCAGGCGGTCCTGGGGACACAGCGGTCAGCGGGGACACAGGGGACACAGGGGACAGGGGATGGGGACAGGGCATGGGGGCAGGGGATGGGTTAGGGGGTCAGTGGGACTGTGGGGACAGCGGGACTGGGGGGACAGCGGGACTGGGGGGGCAGCGGGAATGGGAGCAGAGGGGATGGGGGGCAGAGGGGATGGGTTAGCAGGGCAGCATGGATGGGGGGCAGGGGATGGATCAAGGGAACAGCAGGGACTGGGGGATCAGCAGGATTGGGGGTTCAGCAGGACTGGGGGGGCAGGGAATGGATTAGGGGAACAGCAGGGATGGGGGGCAGTGGGAATGGGGGGTCAGCAGGAACGGGAGTGGGCAGCAGGAATGGGGGGTCAGCAGGGACCTGGGGGGGCAGCTGGAATGGAGGGGGTCAGTGAGGGCTGGGGGGCACATAGGGGGGGTCAGGGACGGACTGGGAGGGTGGGGGGTACAAGGGTTGTGTGTGTGTGGGACACAGGGAATGCACTGGGGAGTACAGGGTGCATTTAGTGACATAGAAAATGGATTGGGAGCACAGGGTGCATTTAGGGGGCACAGAGAATGGATTGGGGTGCACAGGGTGTGTTTAGGGGGCACAGAGTGTGTTTAGGGTGCACAGAGTGCGTTTAGGGGCCACAGGGTGCATTTAGGGGCACAGAAAATGGATTTGGGGCACAGGGTGCATTTAGGGGCACAGAAAATGGATTTGGGGCACAGGGTGCATTTAGCGGGCACAGGGCATGGATTGGGGGCACAGGGGGCATTTAGGGGTACAGAAAATGGATTGGGGGCACAGGGGGCATTTAGGGGCACAGGGAATGGATTGAGGGGCACAGGGAATGGATTGGGGGGGCACATGGAATGGATTGGGGGCACAGGGGGCATTTAGGGGCACAGGGAATGGATTGAGGGGCACAGGGAATGGATTGGGGGGCACAGGGAATGGATTGAGGGGCACAGGGAATGGATTGGGGGGCACAGGGAATGGATTGAGGGGCACAGGGAATGGATTGAGGGGCACAGGGAATGGATTGGGGGGCACAGGGAATGGATTGAGGGGCACAGGGAATGGATTGGGGGGCACAGGGAGTGGATTGAGGGGCACAGGGAATGGATTGGGGAGTACATGGAATGGATTGGGGAGTACATGGAATGGATTGGGGGCACAGGGAATGGATTGGGGGGCACAGGGAATGGATTGGGGGGCACAGAGAATGGATTGGGGGGCACAGGGAATGGATTGGGGAGTACATGGAATGGATTGGGGGCACAGGGAATGGATTGGGGGGCACAGGGGGCATTTAGGGGCACAGGGAATGGATTGAGGGGGCACAGGGGGCATTTAGGAGCACAGGACATGCAGGGACTGGGGGCTCAGGTTGTGCCCAGGGTCCTGGTGCTGTCCCCAGGGGTCCTGGAGCTCACCTGGAAGTGCTCCAGCTCGGCGGTGACGATGGCCTGGGCGCGGGCCAGGGGTGCGTGGCAGCGCTCGATGCAGCGCTGCACCTCCTGCATCGAGGCTGCGGCGTCCTCGCAGCACCGCGCGCTGCAGCGGAACATGGCGCCCTGGGGACATGGGGACACCGTCACTGGGACACCGGGACACCGGGACACCGGGACAGGGTCACAGGGATGCTAGGGACATGGGGATCACAGGGACTCTGGGGACATAGGGACAGGGTCACAGCGACACAGGGGTCACAGGGACAGGGTCACAGGGACACTGCGGATATGGTCACAGGGACACAGGGGTTACAGGGACATTGGGAACACGGGGGATGGGGGGGCGTCACAAAGCACCCTGGGGACAGGGTCACAGGGCACCCTGGGGACATGGGGGACAGGGTCACAGGGACACTGGGGACACGGAGGTCACAGGGCACTCTGGGGACATGGCGGGAAAGGGGGGTCACAGGGCAGCCTGGGGACAGGGGGGACAGGGACACAGGGGGGACAGGGACACAGGGGTCTCAGGGGACACAGGGCAGCCTGGGGACATGGGGGACAGGAGGGTCACAGGGTACCCTGGGGACAGGGGAGTCACAGGGCAGCCTGGGGACAGGGCCGTTGGGGCGCACCCTGGGGACACAAGGCACCCTGGGGAACGGGAGGGTAATGGGACATGGGGCTCAGAGGGGACACCCTGGGATCATGGGATGGGGGGTGACAGGGGACACCCTGGGGACACCGGGGTCCAAGGGGCACTCTGGGATCATGCAGGGGATCAGAGGGACACCCTGGGGACACTGGGAGTGTCAGAGGGGGACACCCTGGGGTCATGGTATGGGGCATCAGAGGGGGACACCCTGGGGACACCAGGGGACAGAAGGGGACACCTTGGGGACACGGGGGGGTGTCAAAGGGGGTACCCTGGGGACACGGGGGTTGGGGGGCACCCTGGGGACATGGAGGGGAGGGAGGGTCAGCCTGGGGGACAGGGTGGGAGGTGTGAGTGGGGGACACTCCCAAGGACACAGCGGGGAAGGGGGGACAGTGGGGGACACTCTGGAGAAGGGACACCCCCAGGGCTGTGGGGGGAAGGGGGGGTCAGCTGGGGGGCCATGGGGGACAAGGGGTCAGTGGGGGTCGGCCTGGGGGTTCCACACCTTTGTGAGAGCAGCTGGGGAGCACAGAGTGTGGGGGGCATAGGAGATGAACTGGGGGCACTCGGGGTGTATTTAGGGGGCACAGGGAATGTTGGGGGGCACAGGGTGTGTTGGGGGGCAGAGGGAATGACTGTGGGGGGGCATGGGGTGTGTTTTGGGGCACAGAGAATGTTGGGGGGCACAGGAGATGAACTGAGGGGGCACAGGGTGTATTTAGAGGGCACAGGAGATGAACTGGGGGGGGCTTGAGGTGACTTTAGGAGGCACAGAGTGTGTTTTGGGGCACAGGGTGTGTTTTGGGGCACAGGGAATGTTGGGGGGCACAGGAGATGAACTGGGGGGCTCAGTGTGTATTGGGGGGTATAGGATGTGTTTTGGGGCACAGAGGATGAACTGAGGGGGCATAGGGTGTATTTTGGGAGCACAGGAGATGAACTGGGAGGGGCTTGGGGTGTATTTAGGAGTCACAGGGTGTGTTTTGGGGGACAGGGTGTGTTGGGGGGCAAGGAGGATGATCTGGGGGGCACAGGGTTGTGCTGAGGGGCACAGGGTGTATTTAGGGTACACAGAAAATGTTGGGGGGCACAGGGGATGAACTATGGGGGCACAGGGTGTATTTGGGGGGCACAGGGGATGACCTATTTATTTAGGGGTCATAGACATGCAGTGTGGGGGGGCTCAGGGGCTGTATGGGGGCACAGGGTGTGTTTTGGGGCACATGGGATGTTGTGGCATACAGGAGATGAATTAGGGGGGCACAGGGTGTATTGGGGAGCACAGGAAAGGACTGTGGGGGGAGCACAGATGACTGTGGGGGGCACAGGGTGTATTTAGGGGACACAGGGGATGACCTATTTATTTATGGGGCACAGGACATGCAGTGTGGGGGGCTCAGGGGCTGTATGGGGGGCTCAGGGTGTTTTTAGGGGACGCAGGATGTGCCCTGGGGGTGTGCAGGAATTTGGACGTGGGGGGGGGTCTCAGTGAACTGGGGAGAGGTCACAGTGAATTGGGGGGTCACAGTGAATTGGAGGGGTCTCAGTGAATTGGGGGGGTCACAGTGAATTGGGGGGTCATAGTCAATTGAAGGCGGGCACAGTGAGTTGGGGGGGTCTCAGTGAATTGGGGGAGTCTCAGGGTGTGTATGAGGAGATCTCAGTGAATTGGGGAGGTCTCAGGGTGTGTATGGGGTATCTTGGTGAATTGGGGGGGGGGTCTCAGTGAACTGAGGGGTCACAGTGAATTGGGGCGGTCTCCGGGTGTGTATGAGGGGATCTCGGTGCATTGTGGGGGTCTCAGTGAATTGGGGGGGATCTCAGGGTGTATGTATGGGGAGGGTCACAGTGAATTTGGGGGGGTCTCAGGGTGTGTATGGGGGGATCTTGGTGAATTATGGGAGTCCCAATGAATTGGGGGGGTCACAGGGTGTATATGGGCGGTCTCAGGGTGTGTATGAGGGGATCTCAGTGAATTGGGGGGTCTCAGGGCCGGCCCCGGCGCTCCCACGTGTGTGTGTGTGCAGTAGCAGCCCCGGGACGCCCGCAGACCCCTCCCCGGTGTCCCCGGTGTGTCCCCCCGGCTGTCCCCGGCTGTCCCCCGGTGTCCCCGGTACCTGCATGGCGCGGATGTGCTCCCGCTCCAGCGCCTGCACCGCGCTCTCCACCGCGGCCTGCACGCGGCCCTGCGCCGCCTCCGCCATGGGCCCGCCAAGGCCGGGCCGCCCTGGGACCGCCCTGAAACAGCCCTAAACCCGCCCTAAAACCGTCCTAAACCCGCCCTGGGACCGCCCTAAGCCCGCCCTAAAACCCGCCCTGGACCGCCCTGAACCGGCCCTAAAACCCGCCCTGGGACCGCCCTAAAACCTGCCCGGGGTTGGGACCGGGTTGGGACCGCCCTGAGGCTGCCCTAAACCCGCCCTAAAACCTCCCTGGGACCGGCCCTGAAACCGCCCTAAACCCGCCCTAGGACCGCCCTGAGGCCGCCCTGAAACCGGCCCTAAAACCGCCCTGAACCGGCCCTAAACCCGCCCTAGGGCGGGCTGGAGCCGGCCTGGGACCGCCCGAAACCGCCCTGAGACCGCCTTGAAATCCGCCCTAAAATGGGCCCGAAACCGGCCTGGGGCCGGCCTGAAAGCTGCCTGAGACCGCCCTAAAACCCGCCCCAGAACCGCCCTAAAACCCGCCCCAGAACCGCCCTAAACCTCCCTGAAACCGCCTCAGAATCCGCCCTAAAACCCGCCCCGGAGCCGCCCTGAAACCGCCCTA
Organism: Acrocephalus arundinaceus; assembly: GCA_021534815.1. NCBI lineage: Eukaryota > Metazoa > Chordata > Aves > Passeriformes > Sylviidae > Acrocephalus > Acrocephalus arundinaceus. The sequence continues at coordinate 211,276 of JAJEOU010001729.1, forward strand.
AAATCGCCCTAACCCCGCCCCGATTTCACCCCAGAACCGCCCTAGAAGCGCCCTGAAACAGCCATTAAACCTCCCCAAACCCGCCCTAAAACCCGCCCCCAAACCCGCCCTAAAACCCGCCCCAAACCTGCCCTAAAACCTGCCCCAGACCTGCCGGGAACCGCCCCAAGACCTGCCCCAAACCCGACAGGAACCGCCCCAAACCTGCCGGGAACCATCCCAAATCCGCCCCAAAGCTCCTGGGAAACCGAAAGTGCCCAAACCGCCCCAAAACTGATGAGAATGCCCCCGAAGTGCCCCAAACCTGAAGGAAATTGTCCCAAACCCACCCCAAAACTGCCAGGGATTGCCCCAAACCTGCTGGAAATTGCCCCAAAACTGCTGGGAAACCCAAAATTGCCCCAAACCTGACAGGAATTGTCCCAAACCCACCCCAAAACTGCTGGGAAAACCAAAAGCACCCCAAACTGCTGCAAAACTGAGGAGAATTGCCCCAAAAGCACCCCAAACCTGAGGGAAATTGTCCCAAACCTGCTGAGAATCGCCCCAAACTGGCCCTAAAACTGCTGGGAAACCCAAAATTGCCCCAAACCTGAAGAGAATTGCCCCAATCTGGGCCCAAAATTGCCCCAAACAGAACGGGAATTGCCCCGAACCCACCCCAAAAACTGCTGAGGATTCCCCCAAAACTGCCGGGAAATGTCCCAAAACTGAGAATTGCCCCAAAAGATCTGCAAACCTACCCCAAAAGCGACCCGAACACACTGGGATTGCCCTAAAACTGCCAGGATTTGCTCCAAAACCACTGAGAATTGCCCCAAAACCATCCTGGCCCACCCAAAAACTTGGAGATTGTCCCCAAATCTCCAGGAACCACCCCAAAACTGCCGGGAATTGCCCCAAAATCACCAGGAATGGTCCCAAAACTGCCGGGAATTACCTCAAAATCGCCAGGAATCACCCCAAAACTGCTGGGAACTGCCCCAAGTCTGCCCCAGCACCACCCCAAAACTGATGGGAATTGCCCCAACACCCCAAAACTTCCAGGAATTGCCCCAAAACCACCCCAAACATGCCCCAGAATGGGGTGGGCTGAGCCCAAAACTGGGGCATCAGGGATTGGAAATTTGGGGTGAAATCCTGGGAAAATGGGGCTGAACCCAAAACTGGGGTATAACCCAAAACTGGGGCATAGGGGATTGGAAATTTGGGATGAAATTATGGGAAAATGGGGCTGAACCATCATTGTGGCATTGGGCTTCAAAATTTGGGCTGAAATCATGGGAAAATGGTGCATAACCCAAAACTGGAGCATCAGGGATTGAAAATTTGGGATGAAAATATGGGAAAATGGGACTGAACCCAAAACTGGGGCATGGAGGATTGGAAATTTGTGATGAAATCCTGGGAAAATGGGGTGAATCCATCACTGGGATACTGGGCTTCAAAATTTGGGACAAAATTCTGGGAAAATGGGGCTGAGCCCATCATTAGGGCATCAGGGATTGGAAATTTGGGCTGAAATCCTGGGAAAATGGGGCTGAGCCATGACTGGGACATTTGGCTTCAAAATTTGGGATGAAATCCCTGGAAAATGGGGCTGAGTTCATTATTGGGGATTGGAAATTTGGCATGAAAACATGGAAAAATGGGGCTGAACCCAAAACTGTGGCATCAGGGATTGAAAATTTGGGATGAAATCCTGGGAAAATGGGGCTGAACCCAAAACTGTGGCATCAGGGATTGAAAATTTGGGATGAAATCCTGGGAAAATGGGGCTGAGTTCATTACTGTGGCATTGGGCTTCAAAATTTGGGCTGAAATCATGGGAAAATGGTGCATAACCGAAAACTGGGGCATCAGGGATTGAAAATTTGGGATGAAATCCTGGGAAAACGGGGCTGAACCCAAAACTGGGGCATGGAGGATTGAAAATTTGGGATGAAATCATGGGAAAACAGGGCTGAGTTCATCACTGGGGCATTGGGCTTCAAAATTTGGGATGAAATCCTGGGAAAATGGGGCATAACCGAAAACTGGGGCATGGAGGATTGGAAATTTGGGATGAAATCCTGGGAAAATGGGGCTGCGCTGTCACTGGGACATTTGGCTTCAAAATTTGGGATAAAATCATGGGAAAATGGGGCTGAGTCCATTATTGGGGCATAAGGGGTTCAAAATTTGGGATGAAAATGTGGGAAATTGGGACCCAGCCATCCCTGGGAATATCCCCCCCATTCCCACCCATGCGATCCAGCATCTCCTTCCCAAATATCCCCCCCAAAAACCCCAAACCACGAATTTTCTGTTAAAAAAAATGGTTTTTACATCACTTCAATAACTCTAACTCAGTATTAGGATGGGAAATAAAAAAACAAACCC
>JAJEOU010002828.1:0-12225 GCA_021534815.1 Acrocephalus arundinaceus
GAGAGGTTCCCTCCACCCACCATGCCGCCAGCGCTACCTGGAGCAAGTGGATGGCCCTCATTACACAACGCGCCCGAGTTGGGAAACTGAATCGCCCTGGAATTGTGGAAATAATTACTAACTGGCCCGAAGGTGAAAGTTTCAGCATTGCAGATGAAGAACAAGAACCAGTGACTCGGGTTGAGGAAGCTCCGCCATACAACCAGCTGCCGGCAGAGGAAGCACGTTATGCTTTATTCACCGACGGTTCCTGCCGTGTCATAGGGATGAGTCGGAGATGGAAAGCAGCTGTATGGAGCCCCACACGACAGGTTGCAGACGTCACTGAAGGAGAGGGTGGATCCAGTCAATTTGCTGAGCTCAAAGCCATTCAACTGGCCTTAGATATTGCTGAGAGGGAGAGGTGGCCAAGGCTCTACCTCTATACCGATTCATGGATGGTAGCCAATGCTCTGTGGGGATGGCTGAAGAGGTGGAAAGAGGCTAATTGGCAGCGTGGAGGGAAACCAATCTGGGCTGCTGAGGAGTGGAAGGACATTGCTACCAGGGTAGGAAGACTACCTGTGAAAGTCCGCCACGTAGATGCCCATGTCCCCAAGAGCAGAGCTAATGAGGAGCATCAAAACAACGAGCAGGTAGATCGGGCAGCAAAAATAGAGGTGTCAAAGATTGATTTAGATTGGGAACACAAGGGAGAGTTGTTTTTAGCACGATGGGCCCATGATGCCTCAGGTCACCAAGGTCGAGATGCCACCTACAAGTGGGCACGAGACCGAGGGGTGGATCTCACCATGGACAGCATCTCTCAAGTTATCCGAGACTGTGAGACGTGCGCTGCCATCAAGCAAGCCAAGCGGATGAAGCCCCTCTGGTATGGGGGGCGGTGGTCTAAGTACAAGTATGGGGAGGCCTGGCAGATTGATTATATCACACTGCCTCAAACCCGCCAGGGCAAGCGCCATGTGCTGACCATGGTAGAAGCCACCACTGGATGGTTAGAAACCTACCCTGTGTCCCATGCTACAGCCCGCAACACCATCCTGGGCCTTGAAAAGCAGGTCCTTTGGAGGCACGGTACTCCCGAGAGAATTGAGTCAGACAACGGAACTCATTTCAAAAATAATCTTATTAAAGCCTGGGCTAGGGAACATGGCATTGAGTGGGTATATCATATCCCATACCATGCACCAGCTGCGGGTAAAGTAGAGAGATACAATGGGTTGTTAAAAACCACCCTGAAAGCATTGGGTGGGGGATCCCTAAAAAACTGGGAGCAGCACCTAGCAAAGGCCACCTGGTTAGTTAACACCCGAGGTTCCACCAACCGAGCAGGTCCTGCCCAGTCTCAGCTCCTTAATATAGTAGATGGAGATAAAGCCCCAGTGGCCCATGTTAGAGGTTTGTTGGGAAAGACAGTATGGATCAACCCTGCCTCGAGTACAGATAAACCCATCCGTGGGGTTGTCTCTGCTCAAGGACCGGGTTATACATGGTGGATAATGCAGGAAGACGGAACAACACGATGTGTACCTCAGGGAGATCTGAATGTGGGGTAAGATTCATATGTGCGTTAAATCAGTCAGATATGGAACAAAAGACGTGTAAGTGTCAAGGATCTGAGCAAGTAGGACAGATGGAAATGTGTAAGTGTTGGAAGTCTGAGTAAGTGGAATGAAGTTTTATTGTGTGTCCACGATGTAGGATAAGGGGTGGAATGTCCTGGGTTGGCAGGCAACTTCTACTCTATATCCTACATCGTGGGGCTCTGTTTTGTCTAGCGGTTGTTTCTCTTCCCCCTCGGTGAGGACTGTGGCTGATAGGCGGGTCCTCGCTGGGGCGGAGGGGGGGAAACAGCTGCGGGCTTCCTTACTTTCGCTTTGGCTAGCAGCTGGCTTTTCTCTGCTTGGCGTGCTTGCGACTATCGCTATTCTTTTCTAGGTTTTTTTTTTCTCTTCCTTTTTTCTTTCCCCTTCCCGAAGATTAGGACCGGCTCTGGACTGACCTGACCTCGCCTGACCTGAGGAAGTTCGGGAATTTCCAGGGCTCGACACAGAAGATCTGCGCCTCTTCCCCACACAGTATCTGTTTCCTTCTTTGTTTTTTCCTTTTGTGTGGGGAGTGTTTGTTAATAAATAGGTTTTTCCACTTTCCCTCCAAGGAGTTTTTCTTCCCTCCCGAACCCAGGTCTGGGAGTGGGGGAGGGGTGGTGGAGGTTTGTCTTAGGGGTTCTCCCCCTAGTCTGTTCCAAACCGGGACAGGTGTAAATCCGGAGCAGTGATGAACACAGTGATATCAATGGAGGGGTCAATGCGGTACACTTGGCAAGTGGAAACAGCTTGCTGAACCTCCTCCAGGGCTTTATGTGGCTCAGGGGTCAATTCACGAGGTGACTTTAAATCTGTGTCTCCCTTTAAGAAATAATAAATGAGACAGTTGTGCATTGGTTAGTCCCAAATACGGATGCAACCACATGATGATGCCTACCAATTTCTGGGCATCATTCAGTGTTTTCACCGAACACACAAATTGCACGTCCTGGTGACGGATTGTCCGTTCCAGAATCTTGACCCCCAAATACTTCCAAGGAGGCTGTTGCTGAACCTTTTCTGGAGCCACTTGCAGCCCATGAGAGTGCAAAACATCAATCAACTGAGGCTGTATCCTCAGCAGTTCATCCTGGGTGGGTGTAGCCACCAGAATGTCGTCCATGTAGTGATATACATGGGCGTCGGGAAACTGCCTGCGAACTCCAGACAAGGCACGGGCCACATACCATTGGCATATGGCAGGAGAATTCTGCATCCCTTGGGGCAAAAACCGTCCATTGATACCTCTGTGTGGGCTCAGCATTGTTAATTGCTGGCACCGTGAAGGCAAATTTTTGTCTGCCATTGGGATGTAAAGGATCGTAAAGAAACAATCCTTCAGATCCACGATGAGGATTGGCCAATCCGCTGGAAGCATGGTAGGTGACGGCATGCCCGCCTGCAACGTTCCCATGCTTTCCATCACAGCATTTACTTTCTGGAGGTCTTGTAAAAACCTCCATTTCCCAGACTTTTTTCTAATGCAGAAGACAGGAGTGTTCCAGGGATTAGTAGAAGGCTCCAGATGACCCTGGTCCAGCTGCTCCTGCACTAGATTTTGAAGGGCATTGAGCTTTTCTTTAGGGAGGGGCCACTGATTCTCCCAGACAGGTTTGTCCACCAGCCACCGTAAAGGAGGCGTAGGACAGTCTGCGCCCTTCGTCGCAGTGGCCCCCATTAAAAATCCGTCCCGATGAGCACCCCCCATGCGGCCAGAACATCCCTCCCCCAGAGGTTAGCCTCAGTCGAAGTAGCATGAGGCCAGACCACAGCTGACTGTCCCTCTGAGTTTGTGATGATTACAGGCTGCTGGCTCATGTAGCATTGCTTCGTTCCTCCCAGTCCTGCAACAGGCATCTGCACTGGACTCAAGGGCCACTCTGGGGCCCAGGCAGCAAGCGAGAGGATCGTGATGTCAGCGCCGGTATCAATCAGTCCGTGGAGGCAAATTTCCGGAGGTGTTGCGCCAGGGATGGACAGGGTACAAGGCTTTATGGGATGGTCGTCGGACAGGACAGTGGTCCAGTGCACTTGAAGCGACCCAGTGGACCCAAAGCCGCCATCTCCTCGCGACCAGTCAACTGCCCTGCGAATAGAGGACCTAAAAGGCACAAGTTGAGCAAGCTGTGTCCCTTTTGGGATAGTGACAGGGGGTTTTGATGTGGATACCATGGCACAAATTTGTCCCGTGAAATCCGCATCAATGAGTCCCATGTGCACAATGAGACCCTGAAGGGTGGTACTAGACCTCCCCATAAGGAGAGCACTCCTACCATCATCCAAGGGACCAAAGGCATCCAGTGAGACCTTGTGTACGTCGCTGGTCTCTAACACAACCATGTCTGCTGTGCAGACGTCAACACCTGCTGAGCTGCGGGTGCTGGCTGCAAGTTGACCGAGCAGACCTCCATCGGCTCCGGGGCTTTGAGAGAGACTTGTGTCCGAGCGCGTCCCCCCTTCGCACTTCGCTTCCCGTTTCCCGAGCCCAGCAAGGCCTGACCGTTAACATGAACAGTGGCCTTGCATGCTTTTGACAGATGATTTGGTCTGCCACAGCGACCATATAAAAACAAGGGAATTGTGGACTTCTTTGCCTTCTTCCCCTGTTTCCTGCTGGCCTGCACAATCCCTTTCTGCTGCTGCCTGCCCTGAGGTACTGCCCAGACTGGCTGCACAGCAGGGGCCATAGCAGGCTGCATGACAGTGGTCATAGCAGGCTGCATAGCAGTGACCACAGCAGCCAACTTATGACCTGAAGTGCGCAACTTTGCACAGGCTTCTGCCATCTGGGGGATAGAAGGATCCCCAGGAAGAGCCTCTCTGACTCTCTTACAGTCAGCATTGCAATTGTGTTTCACAAGGTGCTTAAGTAAATGCCTCCTTGCATCAGGATCTCTCACCTGCTTTTCCACAGCAGCAGTCAGCCTATCCGCAAATTGCAGAAAAGGCTCATCAGCCTCCTGGACAACTGCCACGAAGGACTCCTTTGGAGCAGCCATTTCAATAGTTTGGATCAATGCCGCCATGCCTGTTTCCTGGCACTGCTCGAGTACCAGGGGATCAAAGCCAGCCTGCCCATTAGGGTCAGCAAAATTGCCTGTGCCCAGCAGCACATCAGTGCTGATCACACACCCGGGGTCCTGCAGACCCAGCATAGTGTTCCACTCCACGGCCCTGACCGCTAACTGAGTCCATTTAGACTCAAAGATCTCGTATTCCACAGGCTGGAAAAGAACACGAGCTATACTTCTGATATCATGGGTGTCAACAGGTCAGCAGCAAGTACTCGAAGCATCTGCATGACCTCAACAGACCCCAGACCATATTTGCCAGCCTGATCACGGAGCTCCATTGTAGCTTTCCAGGATAGGGATTGATAGGTGTTATGAGTGACTCCCTGAAGCACAGGGAAAGCCTGGTAATCCCCTGATAAGGCGGCAGTACCTGTCAAGTCCCGTCCCGTGGACCCCACAAGCTCAGGGCCAGGTGCCTGACTAGGGGGCAGCTCGACACCACCTGATATCGCGTCACCTGCACCTGCAGAGAAGGGGAACACCGGAGCCAGGCCGGCTCCAAGCCAAGCCCACGCCCATGGAGGAACCAGCAGCTCCGGCTGCAGCACGGGCATGGGTCCCTGCAGCAGCAGGCGTGCGTCTGGGCACAGATGGGAGGGGCGCCGCTGCAGGCATAACCTCCCGCCGTACGGGGGGGGACAAGGTGCAGAGAGGGGTGTGGCTCACAGAGCCACTTCACCGCCCCGCACCGTGACCAGGGGCAACAATGCAAGTGGCGCAAGCAGAGCGAGCAGCCAAGCAGCCCCGCTCGAGCCCGAGGCCGTCCCCGCGCCGAGAACACCACACCCGCCGCACCCGAGGGGACAGCGCGGGGAAGGCGGGGTCTGGAACCGCGCCCAGGAGGATCCCTTTTGTAACTCGGAGACCCATCGCAGGCAACGCCCCTTCCCGCTTGGTGCGGGGCAGGCTGCCCCATCCCTGCCTGCTTCCACTGCCTGGGGCAAGCCCATCAGGCTGCAAGGAGGCAGGGGCGGTTGGCGGCGGTCCCGCTGGGGCTGGCGGCTCCGCTGCTAGCCCATCCTTTCCCGCGCCCAGAGGATGGGTCATAGAAAAACCACAATTTGGGCAGAGCATTGTCACAGAATCCTGCCCAAGGAGAGGCAGAGACTGGTCCATAGGCTCCTCCCCACCGCCAAACGCCGAGAAGGCACAAGGGGAGGGCAGTTCTCCCCCACTACGCTGCTTCTGCAGGGCGGGGCGGGACCGGCTTTGCCGACCCCACGGAACCTCCAGCAGCCTGCATGGCACCGCCCACGCCCCTGCTGGGAGCCCAAGGGCCGCGATCCCAGACAGAAACGTCTCCCATCGCAGCGCTGTGGGGGGGAGGGGAGGGCTCTGCCTCACGCAGTGGCTCGAAATCCCCCTCAGCCCTTGAAAGGACCTCAGCGTCCCCTCCTCTTTCTCTGTCCTCCAGGATGGAAGAGCTTAGTTGGGAGCCGAGCTCCTCAGCAAAACCCTAGGAACTGGAGCATTCAGACCAGTGGAAAAACCCGTCAAACCTCTTCCAGTGCAGCAGAAGCTGTGCGACTTGCACATTACAGTTAATGGAGAGGACCTCAAAGAGGTGATCGCCAAGCAGAGACCACGCCTCCCTGGAGAAAGCCTCCTCGGTATCTGAATGAAACCCTTGGCCTCTCGCCCATAGGAAGAGCTTCTCAAAGCCACCCTGGGAGACAGAAACCTGCCTCCTCTCCAGAAAACCTCTCTAGATATGGAGGACCAGTGAGTCCTCCATGGAAGCCACAGGGGTTGGCATCATCCCAAAACCTGCAGGCAAAGTGCCAAACGGCCACAGCCACTGCACAAGCAGGAGGGAGGGGGGGGTTAAGAACCACAAATCTCATCCAAAGTGCCTCACACTCCGATGAGCACCAAACGCCGTTCTCACACGGGGTCACCAAATGTCACACTGAGACATGAAATGAGCACGCACCACACGCTCTGTCACCCAAGGTAAAAAAAGAGAACTTTATTTACAGTTTTCTAGAATTTATAGATTCTCTAAAGTGAGAGTGGATTGGAGGATGACATCCCTCCTCTGAATCACACTGGCCAGGTGAAGAGTCTGTCAATATTCTCCTCCTCTACGAAGGAATGCAAAAACACATAGTGTTTTGGTAAAAAGTGTGAGAACTCTTGACTCCAAGAATGTAAACATCAGAAGGCTTCAAAAACTAGGGCGACAATTCTTGTCCAGACACCCATCGCTGAAATGGAATTTCACCTCCAAAACTCCCCATATATCCATAGATTGCTATCAGACAAAAGCTGCAAGGACAGACAGGTGAGGCTTGCCTTTGCCTCTGGTGAGTGCAACTCATCTGCCTTCAAAACTATGGGTTCTGTGGTTTCCTTCCTATAGAAAAGAACTATCATTCTTGGCTCCAGCATGTGACCACAGTATAGGGACAAAGGAGCTCTGTGCACAGTGGAGTGGAGACAGAGAACAGTGGAGGAGAGCCCTGGGAATGTTTGAAGTGTGGTTTAAGAGATGGTGAATCCTTTTGACATGGTAGAAAACAGCCAGGGGAAAAAAAAGATTTAATGCAAAGGGCTGCTGAAGAAGGCCAGAGTGGGCATAAGGAAATGAGAATTTCTGTCCCAGGGCAGGGCTATGATGCAACATGACTCTCAGAAAGAGGCTAGAACAGCCCAATGCTCTCTGTGCCCAGGGAGAGGCAGGCAGGACACAGAGCTGTCAGCAAAGGAAGGGGCCAGCCAGGTGGGGCAGCCGGGAGATGACGACAGCCTGCAGGGACAGAGGTGCAGGGCATGGACACCGTAGGACAGCCTGGGCTGGACAGGGCACAGGCATGGGCAGCAGCTGAAAGGCCCTGACACAGCCAACTCCTGCAGCACTTTGGCCATGGCTGCTGGCCCTGTTGCTGAGGCAGGAGGAGGAGACAAGTGAGCCTGGCAGCAAGGGGTCCTGCTCAGCAGGGGGTCCTCAGCAAGGGGTCCCTGCTCAGCAGCCTGGCGGGGGCCGCCCCATGGTGCTGTCCTTGGCATTGCACATCCCCACATCCCTGCCTGCAGTGTTTTGCTCTAACTGGAACTTGGGGACACTTTCTCAGTCTTGTCTCTCTGTGGGACCCATTAAAACTTCAAGTAACTTCAGTGTTTCAATCTAACTTTGAGTTTTTAAAAATTTTTTTGAACTGCTGAAATCTGTCTAATAACTCACAGAAGAACTGAAATTGTGATTAGTTTCCCAGGGGTATTTCTTGTTTGGTTGTTTTGAACACATGTTTATTACCTTTTCTTACTGAGTTTCTCAATTGAAGAGCTGAAGAAAGAAGAGGCCTCTAAAATAGTATAGCTCATCACTGACCTCAAAGTGTCTTAGGATCCATCCTCATCAGGGCAGCAATGAACAGAAATGGGCACAGCTTTCTGGCTGCCCCACCTTTGGCATGCGCCCTGGGCCTGCAGCAAGAACAGCTCCTGAGGGCCACAAGGCCGAGGCTGTTGTGCTGGCCTGGGCAGATGGGATGGTAGCAGGGGCCGCAGAGCCCTCAGCATCTCCTGGAGAGGAGAGCAGGGCACACAGGGAACCTCCTTTTCCTTTGGCCAGGCACCTTCCCCCATGGCTGGGGCTGAGTCCTGTCTGAGCTGCAGCTGCTGCTGTGCCCTTGAGAGGGGCTGAGGCCATGGGGCCCCTGCCCAGAGCAGCCTGGCGTGAGCAGAGCTGTGGGGCCAGAGGCGGCTGGGCTGTGTTGGGGAGAGGCCCTTGGTGCTGCTGAGAGCTCAGGGCAGCTGGCAGAGCTTGGAGGGAGCTGGGCTGGGCTGAGAGAGCCTGGCAGAGAAACCATCAGTGTCCATCCCAGCCTGTGCGAGCGTGCAGGGGCCAAGAAAAGCACCCCAGGGTGCACAAGTTCTTTGTGTGGGAGCTGAACTTTTGACCCCTTGAGCCCTCCCAAGTGCTGGGGCTGCATCTCTAGCTCCAGAGGAGATGTGACCGATGGGAGCAGAGACAAAGAATACCTGCTGGATTCTTTCCTTTGTTTGCTTCTACAGAGGACTTGGATCCATAGGTAGAGGAGATGTTTTGTGTCAGGTAACACTGGAGGAGCAATAAGAATAATATTTTTTAGCTAAAAACAATTTTTGCTTCTGTGGCATCCTATAGTGTCACCCTGATCTCCATGATTCAATGGGGCCTTGCAATGTCACAATTTTCTCCAGGCATCCACGGTGCCCTGGAGGATCACAATGGCCCTTTGGTTCCACCAGGCCCTGAAATGCAACAATGGCCTCTCGGTTCCACCAAAGCCCTGCTGTTCACACTGGCCCCTTGGGGCCATGCACCCCAAAAGGGCCACAGTGATCCATTTGGTTCCATGAATTCCCACAGTGTAACAATGGCCCCTTGATCCATTAAGCCCTGAAGTGTCACCATGGTCTGTACCGGAAGGAAAGCTTAGGGTCCCAGTGTTTCTGGGGCTGATGAATGGCTGCCACCAGATGCCAAGGCCAAGCAGAGAGATCAGTCCTGCCAGCTTTCATCTGGGAGCAATGGAATAGACATCTAGGATTTACCTATCTCAGATATATGGGATTGTGTGGGCAGAATCCCAATTTCAGCCATGAGCACCTGCATGAGAAGGCCACTTCCTTCCCCAAAAAAGGAAAGCACAGAGCCTCGGTATTTCTAGGGCAGATTAGAGGCAACAACCAGAGGCAAAGGTGAGCCTGGCCTGTCTGTCCTGACAGCTTTTGTCTGGAAGGAAACCTTTGCATACATTGACTTTTGGAGAAGTACCAATTTTGGCCATGGCTGCCTGGGCAGGAGGGATGGTTCTATTTCATAGAAAGGAAATCCCAGAGCCCCAGTGTTTCATGGGCGCATGAACAAGCGACTCTCACCATGCCAAAGTCAGTTGAGTCTATCAGGCTTGGCCATCCAGACCTGTTACCTCTTCTCTTGGATCCACAGGACCCTTCTGTATCACCCTGGCCCCTTCGTTTCCATGAGGTCTGGAAGTGTCAAATGGTTTCCTTGGTTCCATGGAACGGCACAATGACACAATGGCCCCCATTTGTTCAACGAGGCCTCAGAGTGTAGGAATGGTCTCCATGATTCCAGATAATCCCACAGTGTCACAGTGGTGCTATTGAGTTGGTTCTATTGAGCTCCTCAGGATCACAATGGCTCCTTGACTGCATGAGGCCCAGCTGTGTCACACCGGCCCCTTGCTTCCACTGGGCTTCGTAGTGCCACAATTGTCCCCCCAATTGCTTCCATGAGGCCTTGCCCTTTCAGAGTGGTCCCATTGGTACTGTAGTATCCCAGCTTACCATTGGTTCCATGAGGCCTTGAGTGTCACAATGATCTCCAGGATTCCATGAGGCCTTTCAATGTCACCATGGACCTTTGGTTCCATGAGTCCCACCTTGTTCTGTGAATGCTTAGTGCCATGGGGCCCTGTAGTGTCACATTTGTCTCCTTGATTCAACGGTGCCGCAAAGTGCCAGAACTGCCCTTTGGCCCAACAGGGCCTCATATTGTCACAATGGACTGCTTGCTTCCATGAGGCCTTGTAGTGTCACAATGGACTCCTTGGTTCCATGGGAATGCAAAGTGCCACAATGGCCCATTGGTTTCAAAGGCCTCCAAGTGTAAAATGGCCTCTATGGTTTCATGCAGCCATGCTGTGTCACCACAGACCTGTGGTTCCATGATGCCCCATAGTGTCACAATGGTAACTTTGGTTCTGCACTATAAGTATGTCCCCTTGGTCCCTTGAAGCCCTAGAGTGTCACTATTGTGCCTTGTTTCTATGAGGCCCTGCAGTGCCACAGTGGTCCTTAAGTTCCACAAGACCGCATTTGTCATAATGATCTCCTTGGTTCCATACGGCCACGCTGTGTCACAAGGGCCTCCTTGGTTCCATGGTGCCCTGCAGTGTAAACAAAGGTCACCTTGGTTCCATGGTGCGACAATGGCCTCTTGGTCTCATGGAGCCCCACAGTGTCACTATGGTCCCCTTGATTCCATGAGGCCCTGACGAGCTACAATGGCCCCTTGGTTATACAAGGTCCTGCAGTGTTACAATGGCCCTTGGTTCCAATGGGTTCCAAAGGGTCATAATGGTCTCCAGTGTTCCATGAGGCCCTGAGATGTCTCAATGGACCCTTAGTCCTAAGGGGCACGCAGTGTCACAAGGCTGCCTTAGTTCCACAAGGCCCTGCTGTGTCATAGTGGCCACCCTTTTTCCATGAGGTAAAGCAGAATCAGAATGGCCCCTTTGTTCCATGGAGAACCACAGTGTCGCTGTGGTCCTTGGGTTCCACAGGGCCCACAGTGTAACAATGGACCTTTGGTTCCATGAGGTTCCTCAGTGTCTCAATGGCCCCTTGGCTCCATGTGGCCCCGCAGTGTCACAGTGGCAGGTGGTTCCATGAGGACCCACAGTGTCCAAATGGTCTCCTTGGCTCTGTGAAGCCCTACAGAGCCACAATAGACCCTTGGTTCCATGAGGCCTTGCTGTGTCACAATGGACTTTTGTTTCCATGACCTTTTGCACTTTCAGCAATGGTCTGAGTTCAGCAGTGTCACCATGGATCCTTTGTTCCATAGCATAACATGATCACCTTGATACCAGAAGGTTCTGCAGTGTCACATTTGATTCTATGCAGCCCATCACTGTCACAATGACTCCATAGTTCCATGAGCTTCCATACTGTCAGCAATGGTCTCCTTGGTTCCATGAGGCCCTGCTCAGATCCAATGGACCTTTGCTTCCATAGGGTTCCACAGCATCACAGTGAACCCTTTTTTCCATGAGGTTCCAAAGAGTCACAGCTGACTTCTTGGTTCTGTGAGCTTCTGCCATCACCAAATGTCCAAAATATCAGAATAGGACTCCTTAACACTAATTTGGTGTTTAAGAGGGTATCATTTATACAGGCCTGAGGTTTTCCACAGGATAACTCCTAACCTTATGCGGACATGTGATTCTACAAGTGTATTGCTTATATACAGTCACTAAATACGTATTAGAATTTACCCATTTCCGTAAAACCCACCCAAACTTCCCAGATTCACTCCTCCTTTTCTCTGTCACTTCACCCTTAAACCAGATGTCTCCTTCTCTTCCAACCATCCTCTCTGGGAAACTGCGGAGTGGGATATGGCAGGCCAATGGGCAAGCACCATAGGCAAGCCCCCGCCAGGGCTGCTGAGCAGTGACAAGAAGGCAAGGAGCCCCCATGCGCCAGGAGCACTGTCTCCTCCTCGTGGCCCTCAGCCACATGGGCCAGCACCATGGCCCAAGTGCTGCAGGAGTTGGCTGTGTCAGGCCTTTTCAGCTGACTGCCCAATGCCTTGCCCTGTCCAGCCCAGGCTGTCCTACGGGCATGCCCTGCCGCTCTTCCCTTGCAGTGCTGTCGTCATCCCCCGGCGCCCCGACCTGTGGCTGGCCCTTCCTTTTGCTGACAGCTCTGCATCCTGCCGCCTGCTGCCTGGGCACACAAAGTCTTTGGCCTTATACAAGAGGTTAATCAATGTTTTACTGTGCCTGTGAAATTTTAGCAGAGAAGCAAAGGCATGCAAGGCCTGCTTT